>JAJOOS010001344.1:0-45274 GCA_029582725.1 Solanum chiquidenum | reverse complement strand
GTGCAACGGGGGCGCGTCGCGCCAGTATTTCCCCAGGCAAAATTGATGAACTTTTCCTCTCGTTTTCTAACCTTAAATTGCTTTTAATCGATTTCTTTTCTCAAGTTTTCCTTAGATTCAATTACCCAACCTAAGTACACACTAATCCACTCAAAACAACACTCAAAACAATCACTTTCATCTCAAGAAATTATCAAAACCCCAACAAAACAGGATTTGGAATGAACTTCAAGAACACCTATCAAGAACTTAAATCCTTCAACTTTATGAGAATAAAAATTCGCTGAAAATAATATGTTTGGCGTGTGGATGAACAAACCCAACACTATGGAAGCTTACATACCTCTTAGGGATCAAACCCATGGTGACAATCCGCAACAACTCTCAAGAATTTCGACGAACGATTCGATCCTTTCTCTTTTCTCCTCTTCTCTCTTCTTCTTTTCTCTTCTTGAACCCTCAACTAAAATCCTAGGCATAAACTGGATTATAAAACTGAACCTAATCATATTAGGCCCCTAAAATATTACTATAAACGAATTAAATCTGATTGGGTAAGGAAAAGACCAAAATACTCCTCTAAAAATTCGGTTTTGGCTTTCCTTATCTAGACAGCCCAACTTCGAATGTACATATCTCCTTCATACGATATTGAAACTGAGCAAACTCGGTGGTGTTGGAAAGATAATTCAAAGATCTTCCCTACGGTATCTGGTATCACACCTAACTCATCCTGATCTAGAAGTTATGATCGTTTAAAGTCAACCCAAAACTCATACTTAACTTAACTTGCAAAATTTCAGATTTTGCTATTTCCAATTTAATTCTTTTTCGAACTCAAGGTGCTACATCTAGTGACCTTAACACTTAAGAAATTTTTAATTCCTTGGTAAAATCTCACTCACTATGAAGAACGGTTTGAGTCTTAGTTTATTTATTTTTTTGGGGTGTTACAATATCTCCCCCTTGGGAATATTCGTCCTCTAATGACGACGGGACTGGGTATAGAATGGAGTTACTCTTACTAAGGTCTGAGTCTAATGGTATGCTCTTACTATATTCAAGCTTAACCCAAATCCTTAAGTTCGAATTATATACCTCTCTATAGGAAATCTCATCCCAAACTATTACTCTCTACCACCAAATATTTAACACCACCACATTCAAGCTTAGTACTCTAACAACTCCATAGACTCCTACTAATCAGCTCCTTAAGAAATTATCAACACTTGAATTGATTTCTCATCTTATCATCTCCCCATTATGTCTAAAGCTAACACTTGAAAGCTATGTACCTATTCCACATTGACAACTCAATTATTCTATCTAGGCGCACATTGAAAATTATCACTTAATTGGAACCTCATCTGGTAACATACCATCTCGGCACACCTCTTAATGCTCTTGTTACTCTTGTGATTTAGCCACACTTCACTGCCCTTATCTAAACGTTAGGGTCTCTCACTTGTACCACTCATATCTATTGCAACTAATCACCTCAATTCCTCACCTACTCTATGTCAAGTCTTCTAGATTAAATCTCAAGACTAACATCATCACCCTAATGTTGCCATTCTTTTGATTATGACACTCATCTCGAATTCAAGCTTAATATTTATAATTAAACCCGAATATCAATATGATTGCTCGCTTACTATACTAACTTACAACTACTAGTACAGTTTCAGAAACAATCGTCCACTAGGACCTTATGACAAATAGTCAACCCTCACCTCTTAGTATTCATACTTACAATTTGCTATCACATTTCCAATCATAACTTGAGTACTATGCACTCATTCATTATACATCAATGCCTAATTAGTTCTATAACACTTTGAATATTATGCGCTCTCCCTTAAAATCAAATGCCTAGCTTAGATCTATCACCTCATGAATACTCCTGCTCTTCTATTCAACACTTACACCTGGTCATTACCTACACAATGACACTGCATCACAAACTCCTTTCTAGCTACAACACACTCTACCTCCTATGATGGAATCTTCATAACTCATCACTTCTTCGTCTACCCATAAGGGAAAACTCCTCATTACTAACTTACTAGGTACTTGACAATAGTAACATAGCTTGTCACAACACCATCTCCCTTACTATTACTAAACCTCTACATACTTTCCTCTAACTCTGGGCTCTTTCACTACTACTGCTCATGATCTTAGAACTCATGTTACCCGTCAGGGTGAAAATACTACCCAAGCTCTAAATATACTTCCTCATAAGGATCTCAGCTGAAACACGACTTAGGGAAAAGATTACAACTCACTTTTAACTCAAATGCACCATTCATATAAATATGGGTGCATTCCTCTAAAACTGAACACTTAACACACTCATGGGCTTCTCTCAATCCCCTTTGGAGTCTCATGACTTCCTCAAGATTTCTGTTAAGAACAACTCATCGACAAAGAACTAACTCTGCTTTTCAACCACCTCTAGTATGACGAGTAGTCGAATGAATATGAGAAAGGCACGAGTATGAATAAATCTCTATGACATAGCTCTATTGCACGATTAAGAGTATGAAAGAAGGGAAACATTTCTTAAATGTCTGTAGTCCCTTATTTATAGAAGTGGGGCCCTCACAACCATAAACGAGAACCTACTGACACGGCTTCATAGACACCCTAGGACACTTAAACTCTATGCTTTGATACCAAGTTTTTCATGACCCGAGTCTACACCCTGGACGTGGCGGACACTCAAGAACCATTGCTGGTCCCCAAGCGAACCCTCATCCTGGCTGACTACAAGCGAAAAACTAACTCAAGCATACAAAGCTTAAAAACTGAATAAAATTTCATGAAACTTAAATACAAAGCTTTAACTAAAAAAAAACTCTGAATAATATAATATATTCAACTCGCCCCAAAATAGGAAACTTAAGTCCTTAAAACTTTTAATAAAATAAATGATACAGACTTCTCAACTATACTGACTATCTATGAAGCCTCTAACTGATAAAGATGGAAGTCGGGACAAGACCCACGACATCCTGACTGAACTGAAAAGTAAATGAAATCCTTCGGAAGTAAGGAGGCTCACCATAGCTAACTCGAACTCTCGGACGTATCAACGAAGCTCCTGTTGATGATCCTGAACTCATGTGTATGCATCATGAGAAGATGCAGGCCAAATGGCTCAGTATGTGAAATGTACGAGCATGTAAGGGAAATTCTAAAGCATAAACATAAGCTTGAAAAATATTCTGAAAGAAACACTTACCTTGGCTCTTCTCAACTCATAAATAACTCAAGGATATTCAAGGATACTCAAAACTACTCAAACTTACTCAACTCAGAAGTACTCAAGGATAAGATACTCAACTCAGAGATTAGATACTCAACTCAAAGATATGATATTCGACTCTGGGTACTCAACTTAGGATACTCAACTCAATATAAAGCAACAACACATGTAATATATGGAAAGCTTTATAAAACAGTAAAACAACTCAATTCGTTAAAGAAAATGCAATAAAAAACTCAACTTTACTTATATAATAAAGTAATATAATTTCTATAGGAGTTTCTCTAACCGACAACCATCACTTAAGAGCTATAGTGATGATACAACAGTTTACCGCACACTGCCAAGGACCATCATATGCCTTGCCATCAACATAGGACCTGAACTACTAGTGGATCCACTAGTCTATTGTGAAAAGGGTTCATCTAAAAAGTATGACCATTTTCTACCCATGGTGGCTACATGGTTTTATGGAGACGTGAGTAATCTGTACTCATACTCGCCCCCTATTCGGTGCTCAATACTACTCCCAAAATATACTAGCTCTTATGTTTTTAAAAAAACAAACTTCTTCTGTGATTTGAGATTAGTGCTCAAAAACTTAGCTCAAAGGCTATCTTGGAAATCTCAGTTTCCTCTCTTGCTTCATTTAGAAAGCGATTACTCTCTTCTGAAAATTAGCCCGAAGGCTCTTTACTGAATAAAACTAGCTCAAAGGCTCTTTACTGAAACACTAGCTCAAAGGCTCTTTTGAAAATTTCAGTTTTCCGTTCTTATTTAAATGTGACAACATTTAAAACTCTTTTGGGAATACATAGTCCCCATATACTTTTGAAGAAATGAACTTCAACTTTACTCTTTACTGAACTCAAAACTTAAACAAAGTTAAAACGTTTGTAAAAGACTTCTTAAAATATGGTTCATGCCGAATTATGGATATGACCTACTCAATGCAACGTTTTCAATATCCATAGATAGAACTCAAATACTTGGAACTCAAGAACTTCAAAGATACTACTCATTTAAAAAATGCTCAACTCAGAGGGTCCATGTGAAATTATGAGCATGAACTACTCAACTCAAGGACTCAAAGATACTTCTCATCTAAAGATTGTTCAACTTATAACGTTCATGCGGAATTATAGGCTTGAACAACTCAACTCATGGACTTCATGGGTAATAGGTAATAGTCCCATGATTAGGATTATAATCTCGGAAGGGTTAGGAACTCGATAATCAAGACTTAGAACTTGAAGATACTACTTCTTTCAAAGATACTAAAGTGATGGAGTTTATGCGGAAGTTATGGGCATGAAAAACTTGACTCAAGGGTCAAAATATCAATAAGGAACTCAGGTATACGACTCTTCTCATTCTCATACTTACTTACTCAAAACTTAACTCAAATCGATGATGGATTTCAAAGGATTCACAATTGAACTCAAAGGCTTTCCTGAACTCTACTCTTAACTCTCTCTTGAATGTGAATTATGAATTCAAGAGTTATGGTTCATGATATGAAGGATCTCGTGATGAAAAACTAGACTCATGAATAAATTCTACTCACTCTCATACTCACTTGCTTGAGTCTTGAAACAAGTTACTAGAAATTGTAGAAGACTCCTCAAAAAGACTCAAAGGAACTTTCTTAGAATGTTCGAAAGAACTCTCAAAACTTAACTCTTAACTCTACCTTGAATTTGAATTATGAATTCAAGGTTATGATTCGTGTTCATGGATGATTTCTAGGTGTTTAAAAGTCATTTTGAGTAGTTAGAATCAATGGAAAGTGTTAGGACACTTTAGAATAACTTACATAGGCTAAACGACGAAAAAATAGTGAAAAACGCCGATCCGAGCGCGTCCCTGGCGCGCCGCGCCAGTCCCCAATTTACTGGGGATCATTTTTAGTGCACTGCTGGCGCGTCTCCCCAGCCTTCCTGGTGCAACGGGGGCGCGTCGCGCCAGTATTTCCCCAGGCAAAACTGATGAACTTTTCCTCTCGTTTTCTAACTTTAAATCGCTTTTAATCGATTTCTTTTCTCAAGTTTTCCTTAGATTCAATTACCCAACCTAAGTACACACAACAACACTTAAAACAATCACTTTCATCTCAAGAAATCATCAAAACTCCAACAAAACAGGATTTAGAATGAACTTTAAGAACACCTATCAATAACTTAAATCTTTCAACTTTTTGAGAATGAAACTTCGCTGAAAATAATGTGTTTGGCGTGTGGGTGAACAAACTCAACATTATGGAAGCTTACATACCTCTTAGGTATCAAACCCATGGCGATAATCCACAACAACTCTCAAGAATTTCGACGATCGCTTCGATCCTTTCTCTTTTCTCTTCTTCTCTCTTCTTCTTTTCTCTTATTAAACTCTCAACTAAAACCCTAGGCATAAACTGGATTATAAAACTGCACCTAATCTGATTAGACCCCTAAAATATTACTATAAACTAATTAAATCTGATTGGATAAGGAAAAGACCAAAATACCCCTCTAAAAATCTGGTTTTGACTTTCCTTATCTAGGCAACCCAACTTCGAATGGACATATCTCCTTCATACGGTATTGAAACTGAGAAAACTCAGTGGCGTTGGAAAGATAATTCAAAGATCTTCCCTACGGTATCTGGTATCACACCTAATTCATCCTAAGCTAGAAGTTATGGTTGTTTGAAGTCAACCCAAAACTCATACTTAGCGTAACTTACAAACTTTCAGATTTTGCTATTTCCAATTTAATTCTTTTTCGAACTCAAGGTGCTACATCTAGTGACCTTAACACTTAAGAAATTTTTAATTCCTTGGTAAAATTTTATTCACTATGAAGAACGGTTCGAGTCTTAGTTCGAAAAATTTTCTGGGGTGTTTCATAACCACATGAGGCAATTCATCCTTTATTAAAGGGATATTCGCTAAGAAATTTGTCAGCCATTCAGCCTCAGAACCAGCCAGCTCTAGAGCTACAAACTCTGACTCCATAGTCGATTTAGCAATGATCGTCTGTTTTGCTGATTTCCACGATATTGCATCACCACCTAAGGTGAACACATATCCACTAGTGGATTTTGTCTCATCTGAATCAGAGATTCAGTTTGCATCACAATATCCTTCTAATGTAGAAGGAAATCCACTATACATGATACCATAATTCATGGTTCCTCTCAAATATTTCATTAGTCTATTCAATGCAGACCAGTGCTCCTTATTGATATTATGAGTATATCTACTCAGTCTACACACATCATAGGCTATATCAGGCCTAGTAAAATTCATCAAGTGCACCAGACTCCCATTAATCTGAGCATATTTAGACTGAGCGACTAAGTCACTTTTATTCTTTTTCAATTGAGAGTTAGCATCATAAGGAGTGGCCACAAGTGTTACCTCAAAGCATTCAAACTTTTTAAGAAGTCTTTCCACATAATGTTCTTGTGACAACACTATACCATCTTCACTCCTTATAACTTTAACTCCTAATATCATATTTACTTCACCTAGATCTTTCATATCAAAATTAGTAGACAAAAATGATTTGGTACTCTGCACAATATTTAAACTTGTACCCAATATAAGCATATCATCAACATATAAACATATTATCACATAATCATTGTCTACCATTTTAGTATAAACACATTTATCCACTTCAATAGAAGAAAATTCGTCTTTCATCAAGACTTGGTCAAATTTTCCATGCAACTGCTTAGGAGTTTGTTTAAGGCCAAAAAGAGATTTAATTAATTTACACACTTTATTTTCTTGTCCAAAAATAATACATCCTTCAGCTTGAACCATATAAATTTCTTCTTCTAAATCACCATTTTAAAAAGCTAATTTTACATCCATTTGATGGATAAAAAGCTTAAGAATTGATGCTAAGACCATTAAAATTCGAATAGAAGAAATTTCAGTCATTGGTGCAAATGTATCAAAATAATCAATATTTTCTTTTTGAGAAAAACCTTTTGCTACTAACCAAGCTTTATATTTATCTATAGATCCATCAGGATTAAGTTTCCTTTTGAAAATTCATTTACAATCAATATGTTTTGCACTAGGAGGTAGATCAATTAAAATCCATGTATTATTTTTTATAATTGAATTAATTTTAATTTTAATTGCTTCTTTCCAAAATTTAGCATCAAAAAAAGATATGGCTTCGGAATAATTTAATGGTTCACTGTCAACAAGAAAGGTTTGAAAATCATTTCCATAAGAAAAATATTCTTTTCTAGGACTTTTACTCCTTAGTTCTTCAATATTAGAAATAGATTCACTATTTCTTTCAGCAGGTATATGAGAAATTTTATCACATAGTGGAAAAATATGTTCAAAGAATTCAACATTTTTTTGTCTCAATAATAGTATTGCAATCAAGCACATCACTCTTTAAAACAAGAAATTTATATGCAATAGTATGTTCAGCATATCCAATAAGCATGCAATCAGCTGAGATTAATTGGTTCATAGAAATTTTATATTTCACCAATAATTCTGTAAGTTAAATTTTATCGGTCTAAGTTTGGTTTATAGTTCGAAAGACACCATACCTATTATAATTTGATTATACAAAATTAAGCAAGTCTTGTTCTTTATTTCATAATCTTTTTGGATATTTAAAAAAACATTTTAATTAATTAGAGCCAAATTTGGCTCATCAAATTTAATTGACATTATTTTGATGACTAAGTACACATATGTGACATATGTCATTAAACTTGATGGCCAAGTTTGTACTTGACATCATCACATAGGTCAATGAACTTGGTGGCCAAGTTGTTGATTTGTCTCTCCAAGCTGTTGTTGTGAAGAAGTCTCCCACCTCCTTGCTCCTCTATATATACTAGATAAGGGTGCCCGTGCCATTTTGTGAAATTAAAAACAGTTATAAAGAAGATATGTAAATAATACGCAACATGATTAAACTAAATTTCAATATAACATGTTTCATAGTATAGTACATTCATGTTGCAGAGCCTTATACATTGAACTTTCTATGAAGGCCAAAACACATACACTATATGTAGTTTAATATTTATTGCATTGGCCTGGTAGTTGCATTTTGAATTCTGCAAACTCTCAAGTGTTAACATAAGTAGTTCTTCCAGCTTGAAACTTTTTTATGCTCTAAGAAGAAACTAAAGGAGTAAATTAATACAATTCATCAGATAGCAAAGAAAACTGGGAATACATCTAGAACCTTAAATTGCGCAGAGAATAACAACCCACTTTGGAGAGGAGCTATTTAAATTCAGGAAAATCCAATTCACACAACCAGGCTGCAAAATTAGACAGTAGTTGTAGAGTTTGATTAGGAAAAGGTCTACGATAAATTGATAACATGAAAAGATACTACCAACTCCAAGCTGAAGTAACATGAAATAGAGAAAACATCCACAAATGATTTGAAAACAAATATCTGAATAAATTGAACCACAGAAGTTATGCTTCAGCCAACAGTGTAAGGTATATTATTCATTACATGTTTCTAACAATGATTTACTATATTATAAGAAGTACCCTTACATGAATGTAAATACAAAATATTCTTGAAGCATGCATATGGATAAAATTGATAGACCAACCAGAGGAAATAAGAGGTCCAAGAGTACAACTCGTCCCCTAAAGTTTACTTTCCCACAAGATTGAGTTTCTATATTAAGGGGAGAGAATGATACTCATAGTGAACAAAGTAACCAAATGGTGAGGATTATACAAAGCGTACAGTGCAGAAACTAAAGAAGGAGCTTGCAAAGTATAATCTTGGTGCTGAACTGCTCCAACTGAAAGAATGCAAGCAAGAATGATATCCTAGCTTTCACCGTGCTTAGTTGGGTAGAAATGGCATATATAGAATTTTAAAATTAACCACTTTTTTATATGTCTTTTACGTATATTAAGTTGTAAATTATTGTAATTTATAGTAACTTTTAACGTAATTTTGAAATAATATATATGTTACTTTTCATGTCCCAATTTATGCGACATTCATAGCTTTTTTTACAGTCAGTTGTTTTTCTATATATATATTTTTTTGAATTGTTAACTATTGTGATTTATAATACTTTTTACGTCATTTTCAAACAATATATGTTTTATCATCTAACCAATTTTATCTGGTACCAATAAAATTTTGAGAGTTTATTGAATTTTTTTATATAACTTGTAAATATTTAAGTTGTTATATTAATTTTTTGTTTCAATTTACGTGATATTATGAACCTTGAGAATTTATCCAATTTTTTGTATGATTAAAAAATATTTCAAGTTAGTAGTACTTTTTTACATAATTTTAAAAATAATATATTGTACTTTCGTTGTTCCAATTTACGTGGCATATATAGAATTTTAAAACTAATCACTTTTCTATATGTCTTTTACATTTATTAAGCTGTAAATTATTATAATTGTACCTTTTTAATGTAATTTCAAATAATATATCTGTTACTTTTCATGTCCTTATTTATGCGGCATTGATAGATTTTTTTAGAGTTGGTTGATTTTTTTTATATCTATTTTAATTTTTTTACAATTGTTAACTATTGTGATTTATAATATTTTTTTCGTCATTTTCAAACAGTATATATATATTTATCATCTAACTCATTTTATGTGGTATCAATAAGATTTTGAGAGTCAATGAAATTTTTTTATATAACTTTTTGATAATTAAGTTGTTAATTATTATGATTTATAGCATTATTTATGTAATTTTCTCTAAAAAAAAGACATAATTTTTCAATATGCGATATTTTTTTCTCTAAACGCATATTTTTTTGTCTCTGATATATTATGTAGAAAAAATGTAGTAACAAATAATTGGGAAACGCGGTTATTGACATCAGAAGACTTTGGTTGGCTAAGGATAAAGGGTGTTTGTTGGCATACCATTTCTGGACGTGGGAAAGAGTCCATAGAATGCTATGCCTTGATAGCAACAAAGCCAACTAGCAGAGCCAAGCAAGACCGCCCTTGTCCCTTTCCTTTCTCCATTCCGCCTCCTTCTTTGCTTTGTTCCAATAGAGTCTAAGGTAAAGTGATTCGTTTGGGTATTTTAAAATGGGACCCACATTATTAACTATTAACACATAGAGGGAAAAGGCAGAAAAGAATGGCCAATCTGCTTGGAAAATTGGGCCAATTTTGCGGCTGAGAAAGAAAAATGATAGGACTTTTATGTCCTATATTAAGGAAGTGCAATTATAAAACAACCAAGTACAACATATTTCAAGCATAATATTTAAAGAAAAATTACGGGAGTACCCTTGGTCGTCCAAGGGCACCACCACTTATATAGAATGAGATATATTGGTTGGTTTAGTATTGAAGACTAACAACTTAGGAAAGGAGTAATACTTAGTCAATTCTTAATATCTTCTTTTGACTTGCTTTCTTTTGTATTATTTATATTTTGTTGATTCTCGTATTCTCTAATTTATTAGGGAAGACTTGTTTAATTCTGGAGAAACATTTCACACTGCTGAAATAGTTTCTTAGGACAGTGCCTAGCACGACTCAAGTATTACTTAAGAATATTATTGTGGTATTATTTATCCTAATTCTTGTATTATTATTTTGATATATATATATTACTTAAGAATATTATTGTGGTAGTAATTATCCCAATTCTTGTATTATTATTTTGATGATATAATTTCCCATCTATTATATATTTTCCAACACTTTATTTGCTATATAATTAACATATTGATACTTTTTTATAATTATTTTAAAGTGTAGCTATTTTTAATAATTATGTTGAGGATTTTGACTAGTTAGCTAATTTTTTCATATATATATATATATCATGATGTAGACAAGGTAATGGGGCACCTCTCTATGACCTAGAAAACTATTTCTCTTTTTTTCTCCTTTTCGAATTTTTATCCTTCATTCTTTTCATTAATCAATTTGGTTAATATAATTAGAAGAAATCCTATCATATTTACTACATCTAGTTATATCTTAGAGTTTTAAAAAATAAAATCTATTTATGTCACGACCCAAAAAATGGACGTGATGATACATGTCTTTTCCCACTAAGACAAGTCAGCCTCAACCCAACGAAAATGAAAGAAAAGCGGAAAACAGTAAAAATAAGAACAAGATAAAGCAGAAAACTTGTGCTTCTATTAAAACCCCCAAAATCTGATTGTCACGTTTACAAGCCACTAATTACATATGTGCGAAATTAAGAAATAAATACAAGTCTCAATCTTTGTTTCTCAAATGGAACAAAGTGTAAGAAAAGGAAAAAGAGGGCTAGCCGAATGAAAAGCAACTACCTCTTCAAGTCTTTGACGAGCCTCGAGATCAAGAGAAGGAGAAAGAGATCACAAGGGTCCGGACTCGAAACCTACACAAGTGTAGAAATAAAGAGTGAGTACCAACAACACGGTACCCAACAAGCAACCTACTAAACAAAGCAATTAGCTAGAAATTGAATATCCCTTACACTCCAATTGTACCTGCTTAAACTTCAACCTGCACAAAAATCAGCTCAACCTAGCAATTCTACAATACACGTCTCACAAACCCAATATTCACAGTTCAATATCTTCACAATTCAACAATCAAACAAATCAAATAAGTCAATCTCAATGACAAGTAGTTTAGTCACAATCCACAAGTACATCAATCACAATCCACAAGTAAGTCACGCATAAGCATCGAGAACATCAAGTTGCAATGTTCATCACTAGTCAGAACCATTTTCCATCGGCTTTAAAACACTCGTCGGTAAAGACCTGGGTATAATAACACTCGCTGACAAGACCTCGGCATAACAACACTCGTCGGTAAATACCTCAGCATAATAACACTCGTCGACAAAGATCTCGGCATAATAACACTCGTCGATAAAAAGATCGGCATCATAACACTCACCAACAAATACATCGACATAATAACACTCGCCAACAAAGATTTTGGCATCATAACACTCGCCGACAAAGATCCCAGCATCATAATACTCGTTGGTAAAGACCTCAACATAATGACTCATCACGACGTTTACAATCAATCCATACAAGCAATGTCACACCACACGGAAGAGACAACAAATCATACAATTTCAAGTCCACAATCATGCTTTCAAGCATTTCATCAATCATTCATCAAGGTCATAATAAGACAATTCACATTATCATATTCATCACCTAACCCTTTTCATTTCAACTCTTTTTCATTCATTTAGATATAACAAGTGGATAATTTAAACCCTTCACCTCATTTCCATTACTCCCAACACACAATCAACGAAGGAAGGATACAAATTCAACTAGAATAGAAAGTTTAGGAAGCCACTTTCCATAAATCAATCAACAATCACTCTAATAGTTGAGTCTTCCTATTCTGAATCATTTCCAAAGCCACACAATCTATAAACAAGTAAGTATTCACAATCACTTTTCAGAAACAACAAGACCCACATTCATTGCCTTGAAAGGTGGGTCAATCAACACAATAACCAATTTCAAAAATAAGGTTTGAATCCCAAATTTAATACTTGACAACATTACTCAAGGCTTTAGGAACTCATTAGGAAAAATCATTTTGAAAAAAGAATCAAAACCACTTCAAAATTACCTTTTTATTAAATTCGTGGGGTTCTTGAAGATAGACTAAATTTCTCATTTCAAAGCTTGATTGGAACACATAAATCCATAAATAAAAATGGGTAGTTGAAGATCTAGAGTTAAGAATCGTTACCCAAATTTTTTTACTTGAAAACCTAGTTCAAATTGCCTCCCCAAAGCTCTCAAACTCAAAAATAGTGAAATGAAGCTTGAACACAAAGTTTGTAAGCTTCTTAAATCTCCTTATGGATTAAAACAAACTTCAAAATAATGAAATGAGAAATTCAGACGAGTAATGATTTTTAATGGCTACTCAATCAATGGTGGTGATATTTCATATTTAGCAAATTTAAAAAAAATTATGGTGTTATAATATGTATTTATGTAGATGATATGTTGATCTTTGGAATTGATATTGAACGAGTAAAAAAGAAACAAAATCTTTTCTAGTTTCTCAATTTGAAATGAAAGATCTTGGAGAAGTCGATGTAATTTTGGGTATTAAAATCATGAGATCAGTGAATGACTTGACTCTTACTCAATCAAGTTATATTGAGAAAGTCCTAAAGAGGTTTGACCACTTTGACGAGAAACCTGCCCCTACACCATTTGATCCTCGCATCAAACTAATGCGAAACTCTAGAGATGTTCTTGACCTATTGACATATTCTGAGATTGTTGGTAGTTTTATGTATGCCATGCATTGTACCAGATTAGATATTGGTTATACCGTAGGAATTTTGAGCAAGTTTACTCGTAATCTTAGAGTTGAACATTGGAATACCTTAATTCGTGTATATCTGAAGGGTACGATTAATGTTGGCGTACATTATTTTGCCTTTTCAGATGTTCTTGAATGCTATAGTAATGCTATATGGAATTCTGATCCAAATGACTCTAAATCTATTACTGCTTGGATTTACACTTTGGCTGGAGCAACGATCTCTTGAAAGTCAAAGAAACAGATATGTATTACTCTCTCAACCATGGAGTCAGAATTTATAGTTATGTCTTCCGTTGGAGAAGAAGCTGATTGGCTGCGATCTATGCTGATCAGTACCATATTTAACTATCTATTATGATAATCAAGCTGCTATATTTTGGGCTTCAAGTGATTGCTACAATGGAAAGTCGAGACAAGTTCGTCTCAAACGCAATCATGTGAGGAGGTTATTGGAGGAAGGCATGATATTGCTTCAATATGTGAAGTCTAGATTTAATTTAGCAGATCCTTTGTCTAAAGGGTTAGGCAAAGAGTTAGTGGGGGAAACTTGTAATGGGATGGGAATAAAGGCTGTTGCAAATTAATTGTACATTATGGTAATCCTAACTAATGATGTAATCTTGGGTTCAAAGGGAAAACAAGTAAAGTTACAATTGCGAAGCACATCAATAAAATTTTCATTTACAAAATAAAGAAATAAGTAGATGTGCATGATAAATTTATACGATCAATCTCGATTGGAGTTAGTAAGATAAATATTTTCAATATCCCTACTAAAGAGAAGGATGGAATTATGTTCTCTTAATAACTCTATAAATCGATTCCGGTTGGAGTTTGTAGGAATACTCTTGATAGATTTACCGTTACTTTGTTGCAAAGAAGGATGATATTAATTTCTCTTAATGAAGTTCATAGACTATTTGATCGGAGTATGCAAAGTTACTCTTGATGAATTTACTGCACTAAGTGCGAAGTGGAGGCCGCTTCAATAAGATTTTAACAGGAAAATCTTAAAGCACTTGGCTAAAAGGATTTAGGACACATGACCGTAAGGTGTCAAAGGAGTTTGATTTTCACCGGAACGTAGTGATATGCGTGGAGTATTTTTCTATTTCATTCAATGAACCACTTAGTTCAAGATTCGCTCACTAAGTAGTCAATGATTTAGAAAGCCTTCACTAGTTAATGGTTCAAGTCCAAAAGACATCATTATTGATGCATGTTGCTAGATTAATGTCTCAAAATATTTTTTGAATTTTTCAAAGATAAAAATTTCTTGAAATAAGTGAGAAATTGTAAGAGTTAGTGTTTCAATTAATTTTGAAACAAATTCATCCGTTAAACGTTTTGAAATATACAAAATACATGATGTGAATTGTAACATTCATTTTTGTTCTAATTCTACGCTATAAGTTTTTTGGAAGAGGCTTTTTAATTCTACGTTATGGTTTTTTTGGAAGATACATTTTTCTTTTCAATTCATGAACCTAATAAATACAATTTAATTAAAGACTTTTCTTGCAAAAATTTTGTCCTATAAATTGAGTTTCTTTTGGTTGAAAAGATAAACACTAAAAAAATTTACTTTCTCTTGAAAAAGCTTGTGTGAGACATTAATCAAAAAGTGATATCACTAATTCAAGAATAGAAGAGCAACATTTTTTAATGCAACTTATTTTGTGGCTTAGTTGAATCCCGAAGATAGAGTTGTTATTTATTCTTCCGTTTGCTCGTGGGGGAGACTCTAACTATCTTCAAGAAATATATTAACGTGCCTCTAAGCCAAGCAAGTTTTATTTTGGATTCCTTGTATTATTGTCATTCTTGTCATTCTTGTTCTAACAACAGTATGAGTATATGTGAGCCAATTGTATAACGGTAAGGTATATATGAGCCACTTTCATAACGAGGAGTATATATCATTTATAAATGACAAAGTTGAGGGTTATATCAGACCCTTTTTCCTTTTCTAAAAAACATAAAAAATTTCTCCTTACCAATCTCCATGATACTGTTTTTTCCTAGCTTTTCACGTAATGAATCTCTTCATTTTGGTTGAATTTAGCATTATTTATCTTCTCATTATGTGTTTATTGTATCATATATGTCATCTTTGATAGCATGATCTATAAGTGGCTAGCTTCTTTATAAAAATAACCCCAGAAGGGCTGGTACTATAAGTGCTTTCTTCTTCTTCTTCTTTAAATTAGTTTAATTTAAAAATTCATAATTCTTTTAACTTGTTTTTTCAACTTGTGAAAGAAAAAGAGCCACATCTTCTACATTTGAATTTGAGTGCTCAAAACAAACATATATATGTATTATTTGTTCCTAAAAGTATATGTTAGGTTAATTTTGGTCCACCTTATATAATGTCTTTTTCTACTTTCATCATCCAATGAGAACTGTCTTTAGAAACCACTTAGAAGTAGATACGAATATACAAATGGTCACCTTCTAAATTAAAGTACATATTTATGGGATCATATATATGGTACTCTTTTAAAGTTGGATGGCTTTGGACATATTGGTGTATGATTAATTGTTACATGCCCACTATTTATTAAAAGTTGTCGATCCTTTTAGTTTTTTTTTTCCCACAACGTGACACACATTTTATATATTATTAACTTAGAATGAATGATCAAAAGTCGATTCAATTATATTAAAAGGACTGCATCACATCATTTGGTGCCGGTTGATGAATAATTTTAAGATATTTGTTGAAATCTTGTTTTTCCTTAAATAAGGATAATTTAGTCAAATTATATTTTAAATGAATATTATTCTTAAGGGTGTACCAATTTTTTATTTTTTTAAAAAAACCATAGACAAATAAAAGGGACAGTGTATTTCATTAGAACCTAATTAGTTGAGCAGTTCCAATATGTTAGTGCTAAATGACATGCAATAGAACATCTTAAAGTTGCAATTCTCTTTATTTATCACTCATGTGATAAAATAAAGCTAATAGAGTACGTAATTAATATTTTCTTTCAACATGCACATCAACAATTAAAAAATATATTTGTCATTATCATGGTCTTGTCTTCTCTCAATTATTTCAATGAGAGAAGATTAATTAATTAGCATATTTGTCGATACTACAAGTCATCACCACCTTGAAGAAAATTAACATGCATCTTATGAGTTATATTAAAAAAGGCTAGTTTGTATTTTAACTCGAAACTAGTTGTGTACAAATGACAATTATAATTGCAACCATGTCAATTATGTAACTAATTGGTTGGAACAAGTTTGTGGTAAAATTGTGTCTGATAATTGTATTGTTTGTAATGATTTATAGAGTTTTATATGAGTGGAATAAAATCTTTATTCGAAATACAATTACTTTGTTTGGGATGATACATAAATGTCCTGTGACCCCAGTGACGAAGTCAAGAATTTGAGATTCGAACACATAACCATTGGCTCATTCAACATTTTGTTCCAAACAAAACAAAAAAATGTTTCACATCCTTTTATGTTTACAAGGCTCCAATTGAACACAAAAAATAATCAGAGCCAACTCCAAAATCATATTTACCTCTATAAGATTTCTATATACTCTTATACTTTGTAGTACTAATTTTAATGTAGTTTGTATAAATTAAATATGCAAATATAATAAGTAATTATAAGTAGAGAAAAATGGACCAGCCACAAGTAGGCCTCTTCATATTGGGCCTGGGCCTTTTCACATTGGGCCTGGGCTCAGCCCAGTGTACTTTTTTCACGCATTGAGTTCATTTTCTCCAATCGCCACTCATCTCGGAGCCGAGCAATGAAAGAGTCCGCTTTCATGTTCACATCCGGGCTCGGGCAAGTGACCGACGGCCCCGTGGAATCTTCACCGTCCATTACCTCCGACGACGATCTGACGGGCATATCGTCAACGTCTACGTCAACGTCCTCAAGGTCCGGCGAGCTGCAGCGAGAGCTGTTCGCGGTCCGTATCCTGACGAAGTCACCGGAAGGGACGAAATTCATCTCCCGCATTTTGAACGGCGGCATAGGAGGAGGAGGTGGCATTGGTATCAAAGGTGATTGCGAGCCACTGTTCAAGTTACCGTCGTAGTAACTGGCGGCTGGTTTTGTTGGCAATGGAGGTTTGCTCCAACTGGATGAATGGCGACGTGAAGGCTGCGGTGGTTGCATTGGTGGTTGAGAATGCGTCGAACTTTTTCTCCGCCTTGATGATGAAACGTGTGCTTGTGGTGGAGGTGGAGGAGGAGGAGGAGGAGGAGTTGTTGGAGTCGAAATTGATGATTTGAATCTCCTGCTTTTGGTTCCATGTTTGAACAAATTATTGAGAATTGAAGAAGGTGGAGGTGGTGGTGGAGGAGGTGGAGGAGTCGATGTTGATGTTTGCTGGAATCGCTTACTTTTGCTGCCTGTTTTGAATAAATTGTTGAAAATTGAATTAGGAGGGGGAAGCGGTGGAGGAGGAGGAGGTGATGGCACATTGGAAGGATCGGAATGTATACGCTTACTTTTCCTATTCTTCTTGAACAGGTTCTGAAAAACCTTAGACGGAGGTGGCGGCGGTGGTGGAGGCGGAGGTGGTGGTGTTGCTGGTGGCAGGGCTTGTTCTGCAGATGGTGGAGAATCGGAGACATTCTCAAAAATGTCTCTCTTCTTTGTTCTCCTCCTGTTTCTTTTACTCTGATTGTACAATGAGGCAATAGCTGTAGCTAATTCCTTCGTGCCACTCTTTCTCCGCTGAAGCTTCTGAGGCTTTTCCACCGGAGGTGATAGCTCCGTTGGCTGCGACAGCGGCATAGGAGGTGACGGTGGTGGAGGCTCTTGCTTTTCGTTGTGCTCAACTTCAGCTTCATTACTCTGCATTTCAGCCTTGTCTTTGCGCGGAACACTCTGAAAGGATCTTCTCCTTTTCAAATTCGCCTGAGATGTCTTCGATGAGGTAATCGGAGGAGGTTTTTCCGGCAATAAAGGTTCAGGTGGAGAAGAACGACTTTCAAATGTATCCACCGGAATCACCTTAACGTCAGATTCTTCCCTCTGCTTCTCGCTCCGCCGTTGACGGTGACTATCATACTCCGATGCGGTAGAACGGTACAAATTCACACCAAAATCATCATAAAACCGAGAATGATTCTCACCGGTTTCCCATTGCGGCACTTGTCTCAGATCAGGATAGGAGCTGCTGCTTCTTCTCAGACGATTGACACTAGTTTCAGGTACACCAAAATTATACGTTTTCTCATCACTAGCCTCAAACCATCGATCATTAGAAACAGGACGCCGCATATCATGATCAGCTAATGCTGATTCATCATTAAAATTAGAAGATTCAGTTGTTGAAACATTCCTATTTCTCTCAACAGCTGAATTATCATCATTCTTTCGGGCAAATATGCCGCAAAGAATAGCAAACACTACAAGCAAGATATTAAAAGAGTCCCATCCTTTTTTCACAGAATTAGGTCGAAGAATTTGGGTAGTGTGGGTAAGGAGAGGGGGAACCAAAAAGAACAAGACGAGGAGAGCGAGAATGGGTATGAGTAGGATGAGAATAACGGGGTTGATGATAGGAGGAGAAGGTGGTTGTCGGCGGCGTTGACGGAGGAGTGTGGTGGTTGGTTGGGACCAGATAGGTGGAGAGTCTCCATCGAGTTCCATGGAGTGTTAAAGGGTTTTTTCCCCTTCTTTTTTTTAGCTTTAAAGGTGGACTGAAGAAGAAAGCTTTAAAAGCTTTTGGGAGGGAGAGGGTGGCCTTCATTAATGATGATTGATGATAGAATTTATAGAAAATGTTTTGGCCTTTATTAAAGTATACTGTTGCCATTTCAATTTATGTGAGTTAGTAAGATGGTGAATTATTTTATTAAGTGTTAAATAGATATTTTAAAGTTAAATTTATTATTACATATAAAATTATTAGTTTGATGTGATAAATCATTTCATTAATGATAAAATGATCATTTTAAAGTTAAATTGTAAATTATGTAAAAAGTATTATTAGTTATAATAATTGATAATGCAAAATATTTAAAAGATATATGAAAATTTACTGTCAAAGATAGACTTGTTTGAATCTCGAAATCTGAAATATGTCACATAAATTGGGACAAAGGGAGTACTAAATATAGAAAGAAAAATAAATCATATAAATTGAGACAGAGTAACTTTTTCATCTTAATCTATTTATCTAGTTTTAATTTAACATAAATTTAAGAAAGTAAAAAAAATATTTAAATTATAAAATCTTAAATTAAAAATATGTAGCATGTACTAAAATCTTCTTTAATCTCTAGAATAAAAAAAAAAAAAATTGCAAAAAAGACATTTTTTAAAAATAAATTCAAAATATAAATAAGTAAAACAAATCCGAACAAATATATTTTAGTAACTCATTTTCAATAAAAAAATATTGGTTGTGTTATGTATACGGGTGTGCTGGAGCCTCCTATTAATTTCCAACAATCATTAGTCTCTAATTCTCATTTTTCAAATATCGCAATAGCTAAGTTTTGAATAATTTCAATTGAATTATACGAGGAAATGAAAGAATTTGAGTTGTACTCTCAAGGTCTGTGATGAATTCATAATTTGAAAACTTCGAATGCATCAATATTACCTTAGCTCAAATACGAGCTCTAATCTAATTTCAACCCTGGTCTCAGGGATGGTTTCTCCAACTTGAACCAACACCACAAGGGCACTTCTATTCGTTTAATGAGTGCACTGTTAACTATATTCTAATTTCTGTCAGTTTCTCAAAATAAATATACATATATGCATATGATTTTTTTCGAAGTTAGCAGGTGCACGTGGATCCCCTCTGCTCGAGGTATAATAGTATTTTAATTTATAAATGGAATGCAAACTAGAATTGTTTTTCCCTTTAAAACAAAAGTTACACAAATTAATTAAATTTCTTTTTTGATCAAGAATTGTGAACACATATGTTGGCTAAACTTGAACAAAAAATGGTGCATTCCATATTTATTTCATTTGTTGAAAAGTTGTTGGTTTAAATCTATGGTAGGTTACTTGATAATATGTTTAAGAATGCAGTATCTACCTAATATATAATGTCCCTTGCCATCTAACACTAAACTAAAGAAAGAAAGAAAATAACTTATTTTTTGCATAATGTTTTTGTATATCCCCAATTTGTGTCATAATAAAAGGCAGATGTCAAACAGTTGTTGGTCAGAGGGGGAGCCCTAATTCCCGGGGAAGGAATACTGAATAATACGTATATATATATTAGAGAGAAGAATAATGTTTTGTTGGAGCGTGGCTGTAATGATTGAAGTTTCAAAGCTTTATAACATGAAAAATACCAAAGGATACCTTTAAATCAAGTACTACTAATTCATCTGCTCCAACTTTATCTAAACAATCAATAAAAGGACACCCCTTTGGGGGTGGGTGGGGGTCCCCTCTTCACTTTTTTACCCATCCCCTTCATATTTCAACATTTCCAAATTTCACTAGAATGTTTGGCTTAAAGGAGTACAATAACTTTTAGTAGTAATTAATGATGTAAGTTAAAATTACGATAGAATTTTAGAAGAGCGTAATAAAACATATATGAAGTAGCTAATTGAATTGTTTAACGTGGACGTTTAAAATGTTTATAAAATGAAGATGGAGTATAATGATATTGTTATATAAGAATAAGGAGGTATTTGGGATTGCAATAATTATATGAGTATCAAGGTCCTGAGCCACATCATATAAAAATTTGGGAGAGGATGGTGGAGATGAGAATGAAGAGGAGTATCCATTACTGAGAACTAATTTGGATTCTTGTCAGAGAAATCAACTAGAGAATCCGTCCATCTAGTAAAGAGATTGATGGCGCAATATATATAGGGAGAGAGAGAATGGCGTGTATGGTTTTCATTGACCTAAAAAAAATTATACGACAAAAAACCCCTATGGTCCGTCTATTGAGATGTTTAGAGACTAGGTGTGTACTTGTATCTTACATTAGGGAAATTGAAGACACATACACTAGAATCGAAACCCTAGTGAGGACAGTGAAAGAGATTTGGAACACTTTCTAGTTGTAATAAAATTGCTCCAAGATCTGATCTTAGCCCATTTCTTTTTTGCTTTGGTGATGGATCAACCAATGTGATATATCTGAGGGGAGGCTTCATGGTGCATGTTATTTGAAGATGACATAGTAATGATTGATGATACTCGTAGCAAAGTTCATGATAGATTGGTGGTTTGGAGATAAGGCCCTAAAATCCAAAGAATTCAGGTTGAGTAGGACCATGAAAGGGTAATTGTGGTATGAATTTAATGACGTGACACACGAGACATATATGAAAGTGAGGATTGATGCACAAGTTATGAGAGAAAACTTCAAGTATATTAGGTCTATAATCCAAGATAATGGAGAGATTGACGATGCTGGTAAAAAAAGAAGTCTTGTATCCAAAATCTTGTGTGATAAGAATGTACTATCAAGATCTAAGGGTAAGTTTTATAAAGTGATTTTCATACCAACTATGTTATATGGGATGAAGTTTTGATCAGTCAAGAACTCCTATGCTGAGAAGATGAAAATAATGAAAATGAGGATGATGAGGTGGATGTGTGGGCATATAATTATGAGAGATGGGATTAGGAACGAATATATTCTAGACAAAATGGAAGTGACTCCAGTGATGGATAAGATGAGGGAAGCGATACTGAAATGGTTTAGACATGTGAAGAAGAGATGCAAAGATGATATGGTGAGAAGGTGTGAGAGGTTGGGTATGGCGAGTATGTGAGGAAAGGTAGAGTTAGAGGTAAATCGAAAAAATATTTGAGAGGATTTATTAGACATGATATTGCACATTTACAGCTTACCAAGGACATGACCCTATATAGAAGGATATGGAGGTCAATGATTAGCGTAAGATTAGTAGGTAGTCGAGCATTGTCTAGGTTTCATACTTGTCAATTTTATTATTAGTTGTTGTCCCTTGCTTCGGTTATCATGTTATGTGATGTTTGCTATTGTTTTCTTTCATATTATGTTCAACATGATTGATTCATTGTTATATATTTCTTTTCATACTTGTTTTTGTAATGTTTTACTTGTGCCGAGAATCTATCAATAACAATCTTTTAAAGTGTAATATTTTGTTTCAAAAAATAAATTTAAACAATCAATATTAAAGTGTTGATTATGTTTTAATTGAGGTCAAGGCAATATTCTCTTTGACTCATATTAGATAGAGACTTTCTATTTTATACGGTAATTAAGAGATCATTAATAGATTGATCAATTTTAATATTTTGCCCTTTGTTCATATTAATTAGTCTTTTGAAAAAAGAAATTTTGAATGTTTAAAATTTGTTTAAACTTTCAAATATCATATTAATTGTAGGGATAAAATGGGAAAAAGTTAACTAATTCTTCCTAATTTAGTAAGTGATCAAGTGATATTAGATAAATATTTTTAGTAAGATGCCATTTAATATGGACAGATTTATTACTTTAAAATACTCAAATTACTTCAAAAATATTAATTCATAAAATTACTATTAATGAAAAATTTAAGCTTCTAAAATTAAATTTGATGCCTAAAATTATTGCTTTAGCTGAACCTTATCCTTCAACCAACATTTAAATCAATAAATATATACTCGCTAAAATAGTTAAAATGTAATATGACCCGAAAATTATTATCATGAAAAGAAATTCCAACATGAATTGTCTCAAAATCAAACGGTAGGTCATAGTTTAAAGTAAATTGCAATTGTTCATGTATCAAACTTTATTTATTTATTTGGTTTTCAATGCGGTATCGGAGTTTGCATTAAAGTCCTGATTAAATTTAGATTGTGTAGTGCAGAGCCTATTCGAGAGTAACGCTCCTAATATGATTGTCTCTATATTCAATACTCGAATCTAATATCTTTAATTAAAATTAAAGCAATTCCATCACTGTATCAAAATTAGGGAATTATGGAGGGGTGAATGTCAAGTCAAATCCAGTACGTATGAGATTGACTTTTTGCGGTTTACAAGTCCATTTTTGGTAGTTAGGCTAAATCTTTAGGTCCACCTATCACATTAACTATAGCATGCAGGAAATTATACTCTCACACAGTAGAATGTTTGCCAAAATAATAATAATATTTTCTTTGTTTTAATTTGGTTATTTCATTTGACTTCATATAGAACGTAAACAAGATTTTTGTATTTTGTAATTTTTAAATTAAAAATATATTAAATATTATCAAATATTTTTAATTTTTTTGGTTTTAAAGATTCTATATGAAATATATTGACTCTAATAATTTATGAAGTGGATTAATATTGGATCAAATTTAAGCAAATGCTAAAAAAGAAGTAATTTATTTCTGATTTACGTAATTTCCGCAGAATTACTCACTGTTTATACTAGGGCTGTGGCATTCAGTTTTTCGGTTTGGTTTTATACTATTCGATTTGGATTTTTTAGTTTTTGGTTTTGTAAAAGTGTAACCCAATCCAATCCAAAATAAATTTGGTTTGATTTGATTTTCCTCTATTCGGTTCGGCTTTTTTCGGTTTGGTTATCGGTTATGTCAATAATTAATAACATAACCAAAGTAATAATATTTAATCCCTTAAATATACTTTCTAATATAAATCATAAGTAAAACTTAAAACACAATACTTATAAGTATACCTATTATAGATGTAATTCAAACATAAAATATAACCGTAATCATCATGAAAGACAATAACCAAAAAGGGACAAAAGTGGTTAACTCCAACTTAATTCTAAACCTAAATATTATATATATATATATAATTCTAATTTTTTTGGTTTTTATTTTTTAAAACCCGAAATCAAACCAAACAAAGTAATTTATTAATCTAAAACCAATCCGAAAAACCAAAAAACCAATCCAAATAAAAATTTGGTTTGGTTATTCGGTTTAATCTGAATAGTGCACACCCCTAGTCTATACTCAAGGGCAGATGTATTACAGTAATTTAAAAAGTATTTTTGAACAACAATTATAATTAGTGTTTGATCAATTTTAAAAAAAATAATATTTTTAATGTATTTTTTCATAAATTCTTTTGAGAGAAAAACTATGTTTTTCAACTACTCAAAATCACTTTTTCTTCTTTTAAAAGATTGGTCAATCACCTCCACTTTGAAAAGAAATATTTTTTTTAAAAATAAATTAATAAGCACTATTGAATTTGAAAAATCTTAACCAAGCAGGATATAATTATCTAATAAAATTAAACTTATTAAATTTTAAATTTTGAACCCAGAGCTACATTAGAAAATTATCTTTAGCAAGCACTATTTAGTTTTTAGTTTGTTGATTCAATTACTTTGTCACGAAGTATATCGATTTCATTAAATAATGTGTTAACTCTTCTTTCACTTTTTTCATTGAGAAATTATTTAAAAAATTTCAACAGGCGCAGACTTCTCCTTTAATTTCAATAAAAAATGACAAAAGTTAAATCTTTTTTGAAAGGGTGGGAAGGAACTATTGAGGCAATTTGAATGGTTTACCGAAAAAGATTGTGGTAGAGTGGTAAGTAGTCTTTCATTCTTAACAGGTTTCAAATTCAAGTCCCTTTGGATACAAAGTCGTTTTTGTTAGAAAGCGTATTACCTCTAACGTGGGACTTTCCGACATAAATTCAAATTTAATCGGGCATCACTATGAGTACCATACATCGAATTGAAAAAAAAATAATACTTGAATGGTTTAATTAAGAAGAATATTGCCAAACTTTGGAAGATTTGAACTTTTGCTTTAATACATTAGAAATTTTGACTTTTACATCTTAGTGCACCAACGTTTCATGCACCTCTTCCGGCTTTTTTCTTTAAATACTCATTTGTAAAACTAAAATTTTAAATTTTCACCAAAAGAAAAAATAAAAAAAATACTACTAGTACTTCAAAGGTCATACCTTTATTTTCCCATGCATAAAAAATGCATGTGACCTACTTCATAACAGTTGTTCATCCTCAAAACCATGCGCACCAAAATAAATAAAAACAGAGGTAGCTATTAATATTTATTTTTCTTTCTAAGATAAATAAATTAAAATAAACATTGACAGCAAAGTTTGAATTTACACCAATTATAATATTATTCATAACTTATAAGTTAGTGTGATAGAGATATCTAGGGGTGAGTATTTTTTTTTCGATTTTATCAAACCTCTATTTGATTATTTGATTTGAAAACATATTTATTGAATATTGAACCAAATAATTAGTTTGGTTTGAACTTTTTCAACTTCGACCCGTTTGGTTATATATTTTTAAAACAATTTATTCGATGCAAATAAAAAATAATTTTAAATGAGAATCACATTATTATCAAAATACTCCCCCTAGAGTTAAATCATGTAGGGGTACCCCTGGTGGTTTTTTACACCTTTTTGAGCCGGATGTTTTCTACGTATAATATTGTGTTTTTACTTATTATTCCTATTGCTTTGTTGGAACATGTTAGGCAACCTGTTTCACACTTAGGTGAAAAGTTAAAGTTAATAAATTATTAGGTCGTGCAGAATAACAATTGGTATTAGAGCAAGTTAGCTTACAAAGGCTAATACCTAAGATAAGATCAAGATGAATTATGCACCATCTATCGGACATAACGAAGGGCAATCAACTATCAGACCTCCAATATTCAATGGATCACACGTATGGTCGTGGAAGGCACGCATGGAAGACTCCATTCAGGCTGATGATTATGAATTATGAGATAGGATAACTATTGGGCCAACCATTCCCATAAAAAACTGTATATGGAATTTAAGTCCCAAAGGTAAGAGTTGACTTCACTGCTAATGATCTTGCAACTCTCAGAAAGAATGTCAAGGCAAAAACCATTCTTGTATGCGGCTTAGGACCAGATGAGTACAACAGAATCTCAAGCTGCACTATTGCTAAACAAATATGAAATTCATTGGTCAACGCTCATGAAGGAACTAGTCAACTTAGAAAATTCAAAGTTGCTATGTTGTTCACAGAATATGAAACTTTTAAGATGAAAAAGAATGAACCTATACTTGATATGATTACCAGAATTACCACTCTAATCAATGAGCTGTCATCACTTATAAAAGTTCTCACTACTGAAGAACAAGTTGCCAAAGTTTTGAGGGTTCTTCCTAAAGCAAAATGGGATGTGAAGGTCACTACCATAAAGGAAATTAAGGATATCTCCATTATGACACTTAATGAATTAGTAGAAAACCTCAGAACCTATGAAATGAATATGAAAGGTCTGAAGAAGGAGGAAACATTCAATGAAAAATCACTAGCTCTAAAAGCATTTGATGATGAAGAGTTTGATTTAGATGAGGAACAAATGACTTTCCTGGCAAGACACTTCAAGAATTTCTTAAGAAAGAAAGTAAACGAAAAAAAGGAAACAAGTAACAAGAAGTGGTCCAATGACAAATATCAATTCGAGTGATACAATTGTGAAAATTTTTATCATCATGGCAAAAATGCCCTCAATAGGAAGTTGAATAGAGAAAAGAAAGGGCTGAAAAAGAGTTAAGAGAATAGGCGGCCAAATAGAAGGAAAAGGAAGAATGTGTCATGGTAGCTGCTTGGAATTCTGGAACTGAAGAATTTGATGTTGATGAGGTAGATGAAACAACTTTCATGGCGGTAGGAAATTCTGATCTCGAAGAAGAAGAATCAACATTTGAGGTAAACACTCTTGACTTAAAAGAGAAGTTGCATCTTTTTTTTCTTAAAGAAAACTAATTAGCATGCTGAGTAGCTTAATTAATGATTTTTAAAATTTAACCTGTGAAAGAGATCAACTATTTAAAGACTTTGCAGATAAAAAATTTGAGTGCATGGAGTTTGAAAATTACAAAACTATGACAGAAGAAGAAAATTGTTCTCTAAAGAAACAGGTTGATAAACTCGAGTCATCAAACTTGAATTTGAAATCTGAAATTCTTAAGTTGTCCATTATTGAAAAATGGAAGATAAATGATATTGAGAACATATCAGAACATGATATGATAGAATGCAAAATTGTTTTTTTTTTTTGAAAAATATAAGGTGAAATAATTAAATTTTGAAGTGTCTAGGTTGAAAATGGACCTTGAAAAAGCTAATAGATGGACTAATTCCTCCAAATTATTAACAAGTTGAGTGATAGGGTGCACAACGAGAAGGCTGGTATAAGATTTCATAAAGAAAATATTATCTCTAAAGAATTGTGTTATATTTGTGGTAAAATTGGTCATCCAACTACTAAGTATCCAGTTGTTAATGATTTTAGAAAAAGAAATACTAAATTGACGAGTGAAAATAGATTTATACCTATTGACAGAAACAAGTCCACTAACTTGTTGCTTAGATGGGCGAGAAGAAATCTGATTCATCCTTTTGATCATAAGAAAGAACCCAACCTTGTATGGGTTCCTAAGACTAACCCTTGAGATGTTTTGCAGGTGAAGTTGAATGGAAGCAAGTGATATTAATTCATACATATTGCTTGCTTAAGAGATGTGAATGAAGACAAACAAAAGTTCCTTTCGGTCACTTCATAATAAAGGGGAATGTGTTATTTAGAAAAAGAAGATGCTGTAGTGCATGTGTAAGGAGGAAGCAAATGAGATTATTTTTCAAAAAAAAAAACAAGATTGAGGATGAAAGTGAAACTGATGAACGTGCATTGAAACATGTTGTACCACTTGATTCAACTGTTGAACAGACTAATGGCACATTGATAGGCGGAACAACAAATCTTAAAACTGATTCATCCACAAAAGTATGTGGTTGATGGATCACGTTGTTGTTAACTTCTATGAATCAAAAAACAATTGATGGATTTTGACACTAAGTATGGAGTATTTTGAAAAGAATAGTTTAGACTTGGGGATGATTAAGATTGCGTGAACTCTCCTCAGTGATTGGCTAGAATAATTATTCTCCTTAATTTTATGAGCTAAAATATTATTCAATTCAATCTTACATATTTAGTTGTGTGTCCCAATTCCAAATTCTTGACTTGTTTTAACCTAATTTTGTATTAGATTGTGCAGAAAAATAGTGTAAACAAGCAATGATGATCACAAAATTACTCTTATCAAGTATGTTCTATATTGATAGAGGTTAATATTATCTAAAGTGAAATAATTGAGCACTCATGTGTCATGTATTAGTTGTTCTAATACACAATAAAATAATCGTCAAAGCTCAAAAGTCTTATTCTTTCAAATTGTTCTCTCCCACTTAGCCTTCTTGAATTTATTTTGGAATTTTAAATCAGATAGTCACCAAAGTACATCTACTGATATTTGTGATGTTGTCCTCTTCAAATTGCTCTTAACTTAGAACATATATAATTCTCATTTGAGGAGGTAAATCTAGTTCCTCATTTTCAGTTCATGATGAAGTACCAACTCCTGAAACACATCTTTCTTTTACTCGACCTTGAACTTCCATATAGAAATCATAAGTGTCAACAAGATGTCACTATTAAAGAAGGTGTTAGAGCTAGCATAAAAAAAGGGACATGATTTTCATTGTGAATTTTGAGGAATACTCAAATTCAATTTAGGCATGAAATTTTCAAACGAAAAAAGGTTATTGAATAGATGAGTCATGCTGATCTACATGCTTCAATGAGGAAAACTGATACTCCATTGAAAATGTTGAAGTAATGTTTTCACTGATAAGACTGCTAAACTGCAGGCTGCTCATCATCTTATGAAAAAAAAGTCCTTCAGATAAGGATTTAATCTCTACAGACTTAATCTCTACAAATTGATCTTGATGAAGAAATGGTTGAAAATGCTGAAATTATTTGTTGGTTGACACAATTATCGTCATTTGTTCCATTCTTCTCTGCACTTTCCAATGTTAGTGCCTATGGCTTTATTCTACTCCTATCTAGTTTTTTTTTTATTAGTGCTCAATAGTTTTTGCTTCATTTAGTATGACTTCGATCTTATATAGAACATTATCTGGTAGTTTAATGGAATGATTATCTACTGCTTAAATAACTCATGTTCTTGCTCTCTATAATATATTATTATGTTGCATGAAGTCGTTATCTGATTGTCTTGGTGATATCTAGTGGTCATGAATAGTTCAACTAATCAATCTAGTTCGTATATTATAGGATTGACATAACTTTGCAATGATGCCAAAAGGGGATAAGAGTTCTGTCGTGTTTATATTCCATTCAGTGTCTACAAGTAAAATTGTTTGAATGTACAAAGAAAAGAGGTTTGTCACAAAGAAAGATGAAACACGTAAGTTAACATGGTCCAATCACGAGCAATTGAATTCAGAAAAGCTTTCAAATTAAATAAAGACAAAAATGCAGAAATTAAAAAATGGATAGAGTTAATTTTGTGATAAAACACAAGGGAATAAACATCTGATAATTTAAAGAGAAAGAATCGATGAGTTTGATTTGAAGAAGGAGTTTAAAGAGGCAAAATAGTTTTAATTGAAGAAGAAGTCTCACTTGAAGTATAACTCTTCAAGTTACTATTGAATTGAAGAGTTGGAGTTCGACCACAATACAAAAGAATCAATGAATTTGATTTGAAGAAGGAGTCTAAAGAAGCAAGAAGCTTGAATTGAAGCAAGAGTCTTACTTGAAGTAGAACTCTAAGTCAAGAGAGTTCAAGTCAATGAGGAGTTTTGTCACGACCCGAGCCTACACCCTGGACGTGGCCGGCACTCGAGAACCAATGCTAGTCCCCAAGAAAACCATCATCCTGGCTGACTACAAGCGGAAGACTAATTCAAGCATACATAAGCATCAAATTGAAAGAAACTTTTAAAAATAATTTACTAAATCTCAAAACTTTGTTGAATATACTAAGTATAAATCATAAGTTTAAAATAAAATATCTGAAACTGAAAGACTCTCCAAAACTATCTATCAATGAAGCCTCTACTATATATAGACAAGTGTCATGATAACATCCACGACTACTCAAAATATTACTAATACTAACAACTCATAAAACTGGAGTCCTGTGGAAGATATGAGGTCTTATTCAAAAGATTACGAGTAGATAAAGTGATCTCAACGGACTCTTGTTGAGGATCCTAAGAACATGTATCTACATCATTAAAAGATGCAGGTCGAATGACATCAGTACATTGAATGTATGAGTATGTAATATAGTTGAATAACAAATAACTGAAAGAAAGGACTGCAATAGATAACAATGAACTCAAGCTGAATGTTAAGAAATAAAGGAGTTAAATCATTTAAAGCTTTACAAAATACTTTCTCATCTCTGAACTCAACATAATAAGTGATATATAAAAATATATTTTAACTCTATTGGGAGATTCTCTTACCGACAACCATCACTATGAGCTACATGATGGTACATCGTCTCGCCCACGTTGCTAGAACTATCCTATATTGTAACACCCCCAAAAAAAAATTGAACTGAGACTCGAACCATTCTTCGTTGTGAGTAGGATTTTACCGAGGAAATTAAATTTTTTTGAGTGTTAAGGTCACTAGATATAGTACCTTGAGTTCCAAGAAGAACTAAAAAAAGTTCATTCAAGTCATTCCTAGGTTCTTCTATATTTTGGGTCAACTTCAAATGACCGTAACCTTCAGTACAAGATGAGTAGGTGTGCTACTAGATACCGTAGGAAAGATCTTTGAATTATCTTTCCAACGCCATAGAGTTTGCTTAGTTTCAAGTTCGTAGGAGGGAGATATGTCCATTCGAAGTTGGGTTGTCTAGATAAGGAAAGTCAAAGCCGAATTTTAGAAGGGTATTATGGTCTTTTCACCACCCAATTAATTAAATTCATTTTTTGATAATTAAGTTGGGGACAAAACTTATTGGATTCAGTTTACACTTTATAAAAATAAGTTACGGTTTTCAAAGAAGAGAAAAGAAGAGGAGAAAAGAGGAGAGGATCAAGGCGTTCGTCGAGGTTCTTGCGTTTTGTTGCAGATTTTCACCATGGGTTTAATCCCTAAGAGGTATGTAAGCCTCCATAGTGTTGGGTTTGTTCACCGACACACCAATCATGTTGTTTTCGGTAAAATTTCATTCTTGAAGTTGAAAGCTTAGAGTTCTTGATGAGTTCTTGAGAAGTTCTTGAGAAGTGTTCTTGAAGTTCATCCTAAAATTTGTTGTGTTAGGGTTTTGATGATTTCTTGAGATGGAAGTGAGTGTTTTGAGGGTTTTATTGAGTATATTAGAGTTTACTTATGTTACGTAATTGAATCCAAGTGATTGGAGAAAAAACCGTTCGATTCTAGGCGAGTTAGGGTGATTAAACGAGCAAAGAAATTCATCGAGTTTTCTGGGTTGGGGCCTAGCGCGTCGCGTCACCTAGTGTGCCCAAAATTAGGTTCTAAAGTTTAGGGGCTGGTGCCCCACGCCACTCAGTGCGCCAGGGTCGCCTGCCCCGTCCAGTTTGCAATCGGTTGCTCCGTTTGAGTTCTTTTAAAGTGTACATTCACTCCCTTTTGATTCTAAACACTCTAAGCTACTTCTAAAAACCTAGAAATCATTCATAACATGATAATAAACTTGAATTCATTATTCAAATTCAAGGTAGAGTTAAGAGTTAAGTTTTTGAGAATTCATTCGAACATTCTAAGAAAGTCCCATTGAGTCATTTTGTGGAGTCTTCTACAACTTCTAGTAACTTGTTTCAAGACTTGATCATGTGAGTATGAGGATGAGGAGAATGTATTCATGAGTCTAATTTTCCATCATGAGATATTTAATATCATGAACCATAACTCTTGAATTCATAATTCACATTCAAGTGAGAGTTAAGAGTAGAGTTCAAGGAAGCATTTGCGTTCAATTGTGAATCCTTTGAGATCCATCATCGATTTGAGTTAAGTTTTTAGTAAGGAAGTATGAGAATGAGAAGAGTCATATACATGAGTTCCTTATTGATATTTTGACCCTTGAGTCGAGTTGTTCATGACCATAACTTCCGCATGAACTCCATCAGTGAGTACCTTTGAGAGGAGTAGTATCTTCAAGTTCTAACTCTTGAGTATGGAGTTCCTAATCCCCTGTGAGATTATATTTCTAATCATGGGACTATTACATGTTACCCATGAAGTCCTTGAGTTGAATTGTCCATGCCCATAATTCCGCATGAACCGTATAAGTTGAACAGTCTTGAGATGAGAAGTATCTTTGATTCCTTGAGTTGAGTAGTTCATGCTCATAATTCCACATGAACCCTCTAAGTTGAGCATTCTTGAAATGAGTAGTATCATTGAAGTTCTTGAGTTTCAAGTATTGAGTTTATCTATGGTTATTGAAAACCTTGCATTGAGTCGTTCACGTCCATAGTTCTTTCTGAACCATATTTTAAGAAGTCTTTTACAAACGTTTTAACTTTGTTTTAAGACTTAAGCTTTGAGTTGAGTAAAGAGTAAGAGTAAATTTCATTTCTTCAAAGATTATATGGGAACTAAGTATTCCCAAGAGTTAAAATATTTTCACATTTGAGCAAGAAAGGAAACATCGATTTCCAAGAGAGCCTTTGAGCTACTTTTTGAGTAATTATCTCAAATCACAAAAATAGTTTTGTTTTTAAAACATATGAGCTGGGTATATTTTGGGAGTAGTATTGAGCACCGATATGTGGACGCGAGGTCATAATAACTCAAGTCTCCATAAACCATGTAGCCATCATGGGTAGAAAGGATCATACTTTTTAGATGACTCCTTAGTGCTCTTTAGCATAGATTAGTGGATCCACTTAGGTAAGGTTTTCTATATGACGGCAAAGTATATGACAGTTTTGGCAGTGTGGGCAAGACGATGTATCATCACTTAGGATCATAGTGGTGGTTGTCGGTTAGAGAAACTCCCATAGAGTTATATTGTATTTTTATATACACATTGAGTATTATTATGTTTTTCAATACATTGAGTTATTGTCTACAGTTTTACATCTTTCCATATATATTTCATCTTTTACTAATGCTTTATTCTTGAGTATCATGAGTTGAGTCTTTTGAGTTGAGTATCTTGAGTTGAGTACCTTTGAGTTGAGTCTCTTGAGTTAAACTATGCTTCATTGAGTCGAGTACCTTATTGTTGAGTTGAGCCCCATTTCACTGAGTTGAGAACCTTATTACTGAGTTGAGTATCTTATCCTTGAGTACTTCTGAGTTGGGTAAGTTTGAGTAGTTTTGAGTATCCTTGAGTATTTCTTGAGTTGCGTAAGTTTGAGAAGAGGTAAGTATGTTCCCCTTTTTATCAAGTTTCAAGCCTATGTTATGCTTTAGAATTCCCCTTACATGCTCGTACATTCCACGTACTGAGCCATTTGGCCTGCATCATTTCATGATGCAGGTACATGTATTCAGGGTCATCAACATGAGCTTCGTTGATACTACATGGAGTTCAAGTTAGTTATGGTGAGCCTCCTTGCTTCCGAAGGGTTCCACTTTTACTTTCTGTTATATCAGTTGTAAGAATGCCGTGGGTCTTATCCCGACTTCCATCTTTGTCAGTTAGAGGCTTCATAAATAGATAGTAGAGTTTGAGAAGTCTATTTCATTTATCTTATTAAATGTATTAAAGACTTGAGTTGCCTACTGTTGGCTAGTTGCATATTCTATTTTTATTCAGATTTATTCATTTGAGTTAAAGATTTGTAAGTTTCATGAATTTTATTCAGTTTTTAAGATTTGTATGCTTGAGTTAGTCTTTCGCTTGTAGTCAGCTAGGATGAGGTTCGCTTGGGGACCAACAATGGTTCTCAAGTGCCGGCCACGTCCATGGTGTAGGCTCGGGTTCGTGACATATACCTTTCCGGGATATAGGACACCTCAACTAAGTGGATTCACTAATCTATGCTTAAAAGCAATAAGGAATCATCTAAAAAGTATGATCCTTTACCCATGTTGGTATACATGATTTATGGGGGCTGTGAGTTGTCTGAACTCTCCCCCATATCGGTGCTCAATACTATTCTCAATTATATATATTCATGCTCATATGTTTTAAAAACATAACTTTTCCTCTGGTTTGAGATAATTTCTCAAACTACCCTCTTAAAAGAGGTAAATATTCTCGAAATATTTTTTGAACTCATAACTCATTTAAAAATCTCAGTTTCTCTTTTATCAATGTAAAAATTGATGCTTCTGAGAATACATAGTCCACTTATACTCATACTTGAAAACTCTTTCTCAAAAACATTTCAAAATCATTTTATAATATGATCATTGATGATTTGGAAAGTCATACTGCATAAATGTTGATGGTATATCTTGATACCATACTGCTTATATATTGATGACATACACGATTGTCATACTAATCATGTTTTAGAAAACTCTTTTCTCAAAACTCATATTTTACATTCTCAAAACTAAGTTTAAACATCAAGTATTGGCTTTAAAAAGCTTCTCAAAATTTATAACTCAATTCATAGGGTTCATGCGAAATTATGGACATGAACGACTCAACTTAGGGATCTTAATAGCAATATGGTAACTCAGTACTCAGAACTCAAGGATACCTTGAAGAAGAATCTTGAAAAAGATTGAAAGAATCTTGAAAGAGATTGAAAAAATCTTGAATGGAGTCTTCTGCTTTGATTTTCCCTTAGGGTTTGAGAGAGAAGAGAATGATGGATTAAGAGATGCAAATCTTATTGTTTTGGGTCTTTATTTAGTCAAAAATCCATTTAGGGTTTTCGTAGAGGTAAAAAGACAAAAATGACCATTTTTAATATTTTCCCGTCGGCTAATTCTTCACAACACAGTATCAGGTTACTAAAATGGTCATAATTTTTTACTCAAAATCGGATTGTTGCAAAATTGGTGGCGTTGGAAAGTAGATTCAAATACCTTTATTTTGATAGGTTATGGCCACGGAACTTCTTATATTATAAGAGAAATGGTCGCTTGAAGTTGACCCAAGTAGAATCTTACATCAAAACTTAATCGATAAGAAAACTTTCAACTCTACTTTGTGCTAGGAGTTTCTAGTGACTTCATTAATATCCAAAATCATTCCTACACTAAAGAATTTACCTTTACACATATGAGAATTTTAAGAATCACCCGATGTGACCCTACAAGTAAATGAAGAATGGTTTGAGTTTTAACTTAGAAATTTTTAGGGTGTTACAATATCTCCCCATTGGGATAATTTGTCCCCGAATTATGGTTAAACTTAAAATGGAAAGGAAAGGAGCTACTCTTACTATGTTTTTGACTTCTAAACTTGCCTACTAACATAGATGAACTTATTCATACTAAGATTTAGAACTGTCTATAGCACATAAGTGTAGAACGATATTATTTTGAACATAGGCTCTCTTTGTATGAAGTTATCTTACATGAATCAATGGAATCTGGGCATGAAGTAAGAATAATACTATTAAGACTTAAGCAATACAACTGCTAGCTTTCAAGCCTAGTAACACCTCTAACCATGCCCTTCTTTATGAATACCACATCTCATTAGCCACAACTCATAACTCCTACAAGGGTTTGTGACTGCCCTTACTAAGGTCTAAGTTAAATTGTTTGTTGTTAATGTGCTTGAGCCTAATCTCTAATTCATGAGATGATAGACATGAGATTCTTATACTTATCTAGACCACAGAATTCGGGTTTTATACCTCTATAGGGAATCTTATCCCAAGAACAGTTCTCCTTATAACTGCCTCCAACCAACCTTGAGCCCATATCAAGAAACACCTAATGCATCATACATTTATCCACATGTTAACAACACCACATTCAAGCCTAATATTATAACCACTCCATGGAGTCCTACTAACCCACTTTCTAAGAACTTCTCATCATCTCATTATCTCTACCAAATGAACTTTCATGCATTACCACCAGAAAGCCGGCTTAGTACTCTTGTAAAACTTTATCTCCTTCTTTCTCCACATTCATAACCTTAGATGGAATAAACACACCATCACTATCACAATAAGAAATAACAATCCTCTCCTCTATCATCACACAACTACTATCAACAACACCACTCTCCAAAACTAAAAAGGATCACTGAGAAAAATTTAGGGTGAAAGATCATAAGCACGATTCACTCGAGATATTTGATATAAGAATATGCATGGCATAAAATTATGTTGCTAGCCATTGAGAGAAAATCATAAATTTGTGAGACAAAACATATTGTGAGACTTGAATGCTTATATGAATAGATTCATATCATGAGGCTGATATCCATAACTTTATGGATTAAGCTTGAGGTTAATGGGCTGAAGTCTTCGCCCCTCATTCTGAAAACTTAGCATCTCTGAAGTGTATGATCATAGGCCATGAACATAATTCTGATATAAGAAACATCATCATGATGTTGAAATGACTGAACTTTGAGGAATATGCTAGAGTATGAATGGATTGATGTACCTCTACAACTCTTTCGGAAGACATAACTATCTCATTCTCAACACTTGACTTAATTTATCATCTTATCATCTCCCCCTTAGGTCTAAAGTTGTCACTTGAAAGCTATGGATATATTCCATCATATCTGAACTGGTCTACATTCCCTTTACTCTAATACTCGAGGAAGGCTTATCTCATGGCTATTGTACTCTGCATAAGAAGGTATTAAGACTCTTTCTAAGACCTCATTCTAAGATGCTTCTATTAACCTCTTCTCATTGGCTTATAAGACCGCTTCATCTAACTCTTAAGAAAAAATAATTCTTACATCAAATTATTCCACATTGACAGCTCAAATATACTATCTAGACACACATGGAAAATCATTAACTTAATTGGAACCTCATCTGATTATATACAATCTCGGGTACACCTCTTAATGCTCTTGTTACTCTTATGACTTAGCCACACTTCACTGCCCTTATCTAGAAGTTAGAATCCCATACTTGAACCACTCACATTCATTGTACATAATATATCAATTCCTCACCTACTCTATGTAAAATCTACCCGATCAGATCTCAAGACTAACATCATCACCGTCATGTTTCCATTCTTTTGATCACAACACTCATCTCAAATTCAAGCTTAATGTTTATTACTAAACCCGAATATCAATATGATTGCTCACTTACTATACTAACTTACAACCACTAGATAAAATTTAAGAAACCCTCACCCACTAAAATCTCATGACAAGTAGTCATTCTTTATCTCTCAAACATCATACTTACAATTTACTGTCACACTTTCTTTCCGAACTCAAGTACTATTTACCCATTCGATATACATCATTGCTTAATTAGTTCTGTAACCCTCTAATATTATGGGCTCTCCCTAGAAAATCATAAGCCTACATTAGATCTATCACCTCATGAATACTCATGCTCTTCTATTCAACACCTACACTTGGTTGTTACTGACACAATGCCACATCAACTTAAACTTCTCTCCGAGTAAGGTACACTCCAACTCATACTAACTAGTAACTCTTACTCTACCTCCTATCATGAAATTTACACAAACTCATCATCTCTTAGTCTACCCATAAGGGAAAAATGTTCATTAATAACTCACTAGGTGCATGACTATAACAATATCATTTGCCTCATCAGTATCTGTCTTTCTTAGATTACTGAACCTCTGTATGGATTCTTCTAACTTTGGGCACTCTTATTACTACTGCTTATAATCTCATAATTCATACTATCTTTTAGGGTGAAAATACTACCCAAGCTCTAAAACACACTTCCTCATAAGGGCCTTAACTGAAACAAGTTTAGGGAAAAGAGTATGAGAATACATCTCATTTTTAGCTCGAACACAAGAATCATATGGATAAGAGTGCATTCCTTCGAAACTTAACACTTAACTCACTCATAGGCTTCTCTCAAGCCCATCCACATTCTCATGACTTCCTCAAGACTTTTGCTGAGAGTAACTCATCGATATGGAATTGGCTTTGCTTTTCAACTACCTTTAGTATAAGGGGTAGTTGAATGAATCTAAGAAACACACGAGTTTGAATAAGCTCTTTATGACACAACTCTATTGCACGATTTAGAGTATGAATTAAGGGAAACTTTTGTTAAATGTTTGTAGTCCCTCATTATAGAAGTGGGCCCCTCACAAACATAAAAAATCCTACTTGATACGGCTTCATAGACACCCTACGACACTTGAACTCTGTGATATGATACCAAGTTTGTTACGACCCGAGCCTACACCCGAACGTGGCCGACACTCGAGAACCATTGTTGGTCCCCAAGCAAACCCTCATCCTGGTTGACTATAAGCGAAAGACTAACTCAAGCATATATAAGCATCAAATTGAAAGAAATGTTTAAAAACAATTTACTAAATCTCAAAACTTTGTTGAATATACTAAGTATAAATCATAAGTTTTAAAAAAAATAAAAATTGAAAGATTCTCCAAAACTGTCTACCAATGAAGCCTCTACTATAAATAAACGAGTGTCGGGACAAGACCCACGACTACTCAAATATTACTAATACTAACAACTCATAAAATTGGAGTCATTCGGCAGATATGAGGTCTCACTCAAAAGCTAACGAGTAGATAAAATGATATCAACGGTCTCTTGTTGAGGATCCTAAGAACCTTTATCTGCATCATTAAAAGATGCAGGTAGAATGATATCAGTACATTGAATGTATGAATATGTAATATAGCTGAATAACAAATAACTAAAAGAAAGGACTGCAATAGATTACAATGTACTCAAGCTGAATGTAAATAAATAAATGAGTTAAATCATTTAAAGCTTTACAAAATACTTTCTCATCTCTGAACTCAACATAATAAGTAATATATAAAAATACACTTTAACTCTATTGGGAAATTCTTTAACCGAAAACCATCATTAGGAGCTACATAATGATACCGCGTCTCGCCCATGCTGCCAGAACTGTCCTATACCTAGTTGGGATATATGATACCTCAACTAAATGGATCTACTAAGCTATGCTTAAAAGCAATAAAGAATCATCTAAAAAGTATGACCCTTTACCCATGTTGACATACATGGTTTATGGGGGCTGTGAGTTGTCTGAACTCTCCCCCATATCGGTGCTCAATACTACTTCCAATAATATATACTCATGCTCATATGTTTTAAAAACATAACTCTTCCTCTGGTTTGAGATAATTGCTCAAATTACCCTCTTAAAAGAGGTAACTATTCTCAAAATATTTTTTGAACTCATAACTCATTTATAAATCTCAGTTTCTCTTTTATCAATGTAAAAATTGATGCCTCTAGGAATACATAGTCCCCTATACTTATACTTGAAAACTCTTTCTCAAAAACATTTCAAAATCATATTATAATATGATCATTGATGATTCGGGAAGTCATACTGCATAAACATTGATGATATATCTAGATACCATACTTCTCATACATTGATGGCATACTTGATTGTCATACTAATTATGTTTTAGAAAACTCTTTTCTCAAAACTCAGTTTAAAACTCAAGTATTGGCTTTAAAAAGCTTCTCAAAATTTATAACTCAATTCATAGGGTTCATACGGAATTATGGACATGAATGACTCAACTCAGGGATCTTAATAGCAATATGAAAACTCAGTTATCAGAAATGAAGAACTCAAGGATACTATTCATCTCAAGAATATTCAATTTATAGGGTTCATGCTGAAATATAGACATGAACGAATCAACTCAAGAATCTTAATGCATAACATATAGCAATTCAATAATTAGGAATAGAATTTTAAAAAGAAATACGAACTCAAGAACTCAAAATTAACTTATCTCAAGAATACTAAAATCTAGGGATAAAATCCTTGATTATTATTTTACTAATTTGAAAGTAAATGTAGGGCGTGAGGATAAACTAGTCCAACACTATGATAGCCTTACATACTTGGAAAAACAAGATTCTTGAAAAATCTTGAAGAAGAACTTGATTAGAAGCCTTGAAATCCTCGCTTGAAGGAGAAAAAATCAAGAAAACCTTTCTCGAATTAGTTTCTTGAAACTCTATGGCCAAAAATTATAATTTTCATTAGTGATTCATAATTGTATGGAGGAATTTGAGTTGGAAAGAATGAAATTATTGGAGAAAGACTTACCTTGAAGAAGATTCTTGAAAAAGATTGGAAGAATCTTGAAAAGGATTGAAAGAGTCTTGAATGAAGTCTTCTACTTTGATTTTTCCTTAGGATTTTGCCTTAGGGTTTGAGAGAGAAGAGAATGATGGATCAAGAGATGAAAATCTGATTGTTTTGGGTCTTTAATTAGTCAAGAAATTTGTTTAGGGTTTTCTTAGAGGTAAAAAGACAAAAACGACCCTTTTTAATGTTTTCCCGTCAGCTAATTCATCACAACACTGTATCAGGTTACTAAAATGGTCATAACTTTTTACTCAAAAATTGGATTTTCGCGAAATTGGTGGCGTTGGAAAGTATATTCAAATACCTTTATTTTGATAGGTTATGGTCCATGTAACTCCTTGTATTCTAAGAGATATGGTCGTTTGAAGTTAACCCAAGTAGAATCTTACATCAAAACTTAATCGATAAGAAAACTTTCAACTCTACTTTGTGCTAAGAGTTTCTAGTGACCTTAATTGATATCCAAAATCATTCTCACACTAAAGAATTTACCTTTACACATGGAAATTGAAGAATCACTCGATGTGACCCTACAAGTAAATGAAGAATGGTACGAGTCTTAACTTAGAAATTTTTGAGGTGTTACAAGTTTGAAGTGAACAATAACTCTTGAAGAATTCTTCTTAAATATAGGTGAAGTCGTCCATAATAGGTGTGCACTTATAGAGCTAAAGGGTTAATGGGAAAATAGCCTTCGCAAGTGCTACCAGCAGGCGGTAGGAACATAATGAAGAACCACGTCCTATTACTTATTTTATGTACTAGGAGGTTTTTATTAAGTCGTAGTATTGATGTATCTTTAGTTTAGTGTGTTATAAACTGAATTAGGAGTGTTGTCTTCAAGTTGGGATAACTCAAAGACTTAGGAACACATTCCTTGGGAGGCTTGTGTTGAAGTTTGAGAATTATAGTTCGTAATTCCTTAGGTTACATAGGCTTGTAATATGTTTTGTGTTGAGGCTCAGTGATTTAGCAAAGTTGGAGTTAACTAATTTAGGGGTATAGGTCATGTTTTTTACACCTTTTTAAGTTGGGTGTTTTCCACTTAAAATATTGTGTTTTTACTTATTGTTCTTACTGCTTTGTTGGAACACGTTAGGCAATCTGTTTCACACTTAAACGAAATTAGGTACATGCTTTCTTCTGTCAAGGTTCCTAAGATCCAACTTCTTAGAAACACATATTTCTCCTCCCAATCATCAATACTACTACTATCTTCTGCATCCTTCTCAACTGCTACAACTTTCTTATCAATATGTCCGGTGGAACAAGTACTTTTATTTGGTTCATTCTCTCTGATGAGGTAGGTTAATCTCATCACTTGAATAAACTGAGACATTTGTGTCCTCCATATAAGATAATTTATTGTCTTGAGTTTAATAGAACAAGACGCAATAAGATGGTGAAGTGAGGAGGTTGATAGAGTGTTGGTAGAAAAGGTCATTGCAATTCGATATTGTGGTTATTCTAATTTTTGAGTCTAATATGTTAAAGAGCAGAAAAGCTTTAAAGCTCTGATACCATGTATAATTCTCACGTAAAGTAAAGAGAAAACTAGGATTGTATTGATAATAAAAATTGTTGAGTACATGCTCCTTATATGGGAGAAGAATCTTATACTAACTGCACTATGAGTCCTACTACAATACAAATATATTATTTACTTGAGTAGTATTACTACTATAACTAAAACACCTCATCCTAGTCAACTTTAGCCCCATACACGATACATCATCTTAGTCGTACATAAGTTAGGATTTGGTGGTCTGCAGTAAACATACCAATCAGTTTCCTTGGACCTATTTCTTTGACATGTTTCAATCAACAACTTTCTTCATCTTCAACAATCCTAGATATCAGGGAGGCCTCAATGAACCGCGTAACATTCAGTGATTATAGATATCTTGGTAGACCTGCTTAATGTTTGGTGATTATAGACAATATGATGATCTTGTCGGCCCGCATAAGGACTTATATTTTCTATTATGAACTACTGGATTAACTAAGGTATTTGCTGCAAGTTTCTCTAATTGTAGTCTTGCTGGCCAAGGGCTTCGAAATATATTTGTTTCTTTTCATTGAATGCAGCTGGTGCGCGCTAGTCGCATGCATACCCAATTGATTTGGCTCAAGATCAAGTATGACACAAGGTGCTAGTTGCACCTCTCAAGATCAGGGCGTGACACCTAGGTATCAAGAGAGATCATGGATCGAATCCCACCTAGTCCTTTCTCAGTCGATTGAGTCGGTGCAACGGGTGTGGTGTTCCAAAGGGATGTTAAGGGTTCTCTTCCACATGATCCCTTCTTAGACGAGTTCGTCATATAGGATTTACCTAGTGTGCTTCACATATCTTGTGCAATAGCAAATTTACATAGTGATCACCCAAAGAATAGTGACCACGTGTTTTTCTAAGATATTTGAAATATAATGTGTGTGGGAGGGGGTAATTAATAATGAAGATATTTGTTAAAAAATTATGATTAATAAAGCATGAGTTACTTATGGAATTTTAAGAGTCAACTAGATTTTTTATATGATTTTCAAATTTTTTTAATAGTTAATTATTGTGATTTATAATGCTTTTTATGTAATTTTTAAATTACAAATGTTACTTCTTCTAACTCTATTTACGTGGCAATAATACAATTTCGAGAGTTGTTCAAATATTTTTATATCTTTTAAAATTTAAATATTTTAAGTTGTTAATTAACGTAATTTATATAATTTTTAACGTAATTCGTAAATATAAAAAGGATTTAAAAATAAAATAAATTAATTAATTAAAATTAAAAAAAGTTATAATTTTTACATAAATGTCCTTAGCTAGAAGCGAGCAGATTTTAAAAAATATCTTCTTCTTGTCTTCTCAAGTAGTAATATTATTCAATATTCTATCTCACAAAAACAATACAACGATTTTTAACATGACTTAATACGAACTGCCAACCAATATCGAATTAGTTATCTGTATCTTATTCTCTTCTTCTTATGCAGCCAACTAAGCAATATATTTGATATATATGAATTTCATTTTGATATCAGTTCAACAACCTTTAGAGGTCGTTTGGTTTGAATACAATTTATACTGGGATTAGTTATACTTTGATAAGTTATGTTGTGATTAGTTATACTTTGATAAGTTATGTTGTGATTAGTTATACTTTGATAAGTTATGATGGATTAATTTTTATTGCTTGCTTGGTTTGTAATATTCAAACTTATATTCATTGCATAATTTCTAAGAATAAGTTATTTCTTTATAAAAATACCCTCCACCTTATTTAATTTTTTTTTTATATATTTTATTTGCAAGTTTTAGTCATTCATTCTTAAAAATGAAATTTTCATCTTATTTAGCTTTGTGTGTGCATTTCAATGATTGTGCCATATGTTTTTAAAATTAAACTTTCATCTTGTTTAACTTAAAAATAAAACTCCATTTTATTTAGCTTAAAGATAAAATTCACATCTTATTTAACTTAAAAATAAAACTAAGTTCATCTTATTCAGTTTAAAAGTAAAACTTCCATCTTATTTAGCTTAAAACTAAAACTTCCATTTTAAGTTTATTAAAGTAAAATAAATTTTACTATTAAAGTTATCTACATTTAATTGATATATAAAATATAACTTTTAAGTGAGCAATAAACTATTTAATTAAAAATATGTAATTTAGTAGTGGAGTGAACATTTTTAGAGAAATCAAAATATAAATAAACATAAGAATTAGACAAATAAATTCAACTTGTAATATATTCATAAATAAAAATTGTATTTACAAAATGTATTTTTTTAATAGAAAAATATATTATCATAAGAACAACAAATAATTAAGGTGGTGAATATTATTCTAAATGTTGTTAAAAATTATGTTTATATACATGAATGTAAAGTGGTGTATAAAAAAGAGTCTGAGGGGGTATTTTTTTTTATTTCACATACTTTATCCTAGGATAAGTTATCCTGGGATTACTATAATCCCACCCCAAGGAGGGATAACTTATCTTAGGACTAATTGTTAATCCTAGGATAAGTTGTCCCAGCCTTTGCAACCAAACAACATATTAAGGCTACTTAAAAGTTATCTTGGGATTAATTCATTTTATGTATCACACCAAACAACCCCTTAAGGTTTAATGGATTGCTTGGTTGCTGATTAAGGGTGTGTTTGGACTTTGGTATGAAGAAAAATATTTTCTTTTCCAATTTTTTCATGTTTGGTTGGCTTAAAGTTTTGAAAAATATTTTCCAAATCAACTTATTTTCCTCAAATTTAAGGAAACTGACTTCCCTTCAAAAATTAAGGAAAACATTTTCCAAACTTCTACTCCGACCTTAAATCATAATTTTTTTCTTATCCTACCCCGTACCCGACCCTTCCATATTCTTTTTTTCTTTTTTAAAAGTTTCAAATATTGTTTACTCTTACCCCAAACCAGCCCTCCCTCCTCCCACCAAATAAAATAAAAATAAAAATTTTAAAAATTATTTTTAAAAATTATTTTAAATTTTAAGATTCCTTTACCTAACTCAATCCCGGACTAGGGGGGGGGGGGGGGGGGGGGGGGGGGGGGGGGGGGGGGGGGGGGGGGGGGGGGGGGGGGGGGGGGGGGGGGGGG
>JAJOOS010001343.1:0-52913 GCA_029582725.1 Solanum chiquidenum | reverse complement strand
AGATTTATGATTGGAGATCATCGATATTCATTAGCAAAGGATAGTTTGGAAATATCGGTGTTGTTTCGAGATTGGGTCAATGTCGAAAGAAGAAATACCGGACTACCACAATTAAATAGCCAAATAGAAGACGAAATAGATGAAATATTTGGTGATAATAGTGATGATGGCATGGAAGCAATGGAAGAAGAACGACAAATACAAGTTCCAAAAAATGTTTCTTTTGAAATGATACAAAAGTTACGAAAAGATTTTAAAAAAAGTTCCAATTGTTAGTATAATAATTAATATTCAATACCTAGATTATGTACTCTTTGTCTCTTTCTAATATTTGTATTGTACAATTTAACTATTTGAATAAATATACGGCTATTCGACTTGATTTTCTTTTAAAATAGTCTCTTATATTTAATCCAAGTCATTTTAGAAATTTACTTTTCAACTATTTTAATACTAGTTTAAACTTTAATATAAAATTGAATTTTAAACTTTAAACTTTAAATTCAATATAAACTTTAAACTTTAAAGTCAATTTTAAACTTTAAATTCAATATAAACTTTAAAATTTAAAGTCAATTTTAAACTTTAAAGTTTAAAGTTTAAACTTAAATTCAATTGAAACTTTAAAGTAACTTTAAAGTTTAAAGTTTTAAATTGAAGTTTTTAATAATATAATTTTATTAATTAATAATATAATATTATATAATAATTAAAGTTAATAAAAAAATAAAAAAATTATCGGTACACAATGATCCGGTAAGAACCGGTTCCGGTCCGGTCCAAACCGGTTCCTATCCGGTAATTAAGGGACCGGACGGAACCTTTGGAAATTTCCGGTAAAACTGGTTCCGGTAAGACCCGGTTCCGGTAACAAAATCCGGTAACGAGGACCGGTTCCGGTAAAACCGGTCCTGTTGATCCGGTCCTGTCCGTTTGCCAGTCTTAGTAATAACACACTTTTTTAAGCTTAAAAGCGCATATTTTTAGTACAAAATACATCATTCAAATGATATGAAATAAATTTTCTTGAAGGCAAAAACGTATATTATACATTCCTAGAAATTTGGCCTCTTTGGCCTTAAGAAACCTTTGTTAAACTAGTGTTATAAAAAGATTTTTCTAAAATGGATGTAGATGATTCAAATTATTTGTTTCATAGTAAGACCAAAATGAGGTATTTATATTTTTATTAATTACTCTATTTTACGAAATTTTAAGCATGTCATAATATTTTTAACCTTATACTGATATACTATTTTCTTATATCTATACACATCTATTTTATACTAGTCTTGTACATGTGCTTTGCACGGGAGTCCCACGAAAATATTATATGTGGTAGAAGTTATATTAAAATCACATTGTGGTGAATTTCACAAATGATTTAACGAAAATTATAAATGAAATAAATGAACAATCAACCTACATAAATTACTTCTCTATTGTAAATTGTAAATGCTAAATAATTAGATATTGCGGTAACCTGGCAAATTTGGACAACAAAATTTAATGTGATAAATAATTTACCTTTTTATGTTATTAGGTTGAAACCTGCAATATATTAGTTTGTTTCTTTTCTAAGAAAGGGACAATACACACATAACATACCTTCTCAATTTGTACCAAAGTTTGAATTACCATATGTAGTTGTAACAAGTATATATGTTGTCTCCATATTACATTCACATGACGTAGTGTGTTTATTCTCCTTTGTAGCATGAACAAAAAAATACAATAGTTTGGTCATGGTTATTTTTCATACTTCTTATCATATTTTAATTTTTTATCCTTTTTTTTCTCTTACTTTATTATTATTTTCCCCTAACATTACTATTATGTATCCTTTGCCTTAATTCTTGTCTTCCCCTTTCATTTATGTTCCCTCCATTTTATTTTTATTCTTTTCTTTCTTACTTCCACATTTTCATTCATAAAAAGAAAATAAATGAAAGGATTATCTACAAACATAGAATAATTAAAAGTGAATTTCCTTTCACTTTTGATTGTAATTTATAAATATGTAAAATCTATTTCATGTGAATTTCTCTCTTGGGTTCAAAGTGGAGATGAAGGCAGAGAATGCAACTAGATTTCATGTCTTTGATCTAGTGTGCATTCCAGAATCCAAGGGATAAACAAGGTTGTCTATGAGATGAGAGGAATGATGTTTCCATCCTGCTTTCCTTGTAGTCTGTTAGTCATGTTCAACAACTTGTTTATAGGCTTCAAATATTTCCTCAGTGGAATCTCCTTTGTCAACAATATCTCTTTTGTCAGCAGTATCTGAAGAGATGTGGGGACCTGGTTCTGCAAATTTTGTATCTTTTTCATCACTTGGAACATTTTATTGAGTGGTTTCTTGCACAAGACTGTTTCTCTGGATCTGTAGAAATTCTTCAACTTCAAATTCCATTCTTTCCTCAAGACTGTTTATTCCACCAGATTCATCAAAGATGACATGTACACTTTCATGTATGCACAGAGTTCTTTTATTGTAGACTCTATATGATTTGCTTATAGAATAGTAACCTACAAAGATTGATTAGTCGTTTTTTGGGTCAAACTTCCCAAGATCATCCTTTCCATTGTTGAGAACAAATCATTTGTATCCAAAGGCCTTCAAATTACTGAGTTTGGGTTTTCTTCCATTTAGCAACTCACAAGGTGTCTTCTTGAATATGGATTTGATGAAACACCTATTAGAAACATAGCATGTTGTGTACACTGTCTCAGCCCAGAAATTCTTTGTAAGATTTGAACTAATTAACATGGTTCTTGCAATATCTACCAGAGTTCTGTTTTTCCTATCAACAACTCCATTTTGTTGAAGAGTTCTGGGAGCTGAGAAATTATGACTTATACCATGTTCAGAATAAAAGCCTTCGATTTGGACATTTTCGAATTTTGTACCATGGTCTAACCTGATCCCTGCAATTTTACAATTCAGCTTTGTTTGGATTCCTATTGCAAAAACTATTAACATTTCAGTTGTTTCATCCTTGGTTCGTTGGAACATGTTCCAGGTGAACCCATTGATTGTTATTTATAATTATGTAAAATCTATTTTAAAGAATTTAAAAATATTCTATTGATTCATGAAATGATATAAAATAATTAGATTTCGTATTCCGAATGATGATTCATAAGTAAACATGCATAGACATTTCAAGATGGTGAATACATGTGAGAATGCTTTCTTGTAAAAAATTCAAAAATTAAATATGAAATGTTTATTTAAGGAAATAGAAGAAACAATATTTTTTTTTTATTAAACTTACTGATCAAAGAGAGCATGGAAAAATAATTCTTGAGTGGCTTGACTCCCTTCTTGTATTCACCATTTCACAAGCTATGCTTATCAAATAATCCATGAACATCACCATATATATAATTGTTAACAATTACATTGAAGTTGGCAATAATAATGTGAAATAATTATCATCAAGGTATCTTTTCAGTTTTGAAATTCTTGGACTTCCGTTAACAACTTACTCAAGCTATTTTATCCATTTGAATGACTTTCTATCTTCCAATATCTTTATTACATTACATAATATAATGCACATTTGAGTATCTTAAAATTGCTCCCATTTAAATCTAGTTTTGTATTTAGTTATTAGAATATATTTTTATTTTGTACATAAAAAATAGTATTTAAATGAAGGACAAAATGGTAATCCAACTTTGAGGTTAGGAGCTTCCCATTTATAATGATAATAATAATAAATATATATATATATATGTGTGTGTGTGTGTGTGACTTATTATATCTTCTTCTTTTTATGTCTTTCATGAACCACATTTATATTCTAAAGAAATTATTTTGTTACCATTTTTGTTTCACTTTATTAAGTTTTATCGTGCACTTATCTTTTACAACGAGTATAATATGAAATAGAGAATCTCCTTTGCACTTAGACTAAATTTAAGGATTATCTTACCATATGTTTGCACGGATGCCTGACACCTTTCATATGTAATAAATAATAGGGATAAGTACTAATTAGGTGGCGATTTTGAATACTTTAAAAATCAGAGGTAACAGAAATCATTAAGTTGTGAACTATTTTGACCCCTTCAAAGTAGGGTGCAACATATGGCACATCTATGACCTCATTTCAGAAGACATAAATTAAAAGGAGTTTGCCTTGTGGGACTAGAACTAAACTAATAACTCTAACGACATAAGTTTCCACTACAGTGACCCAAGGGACCGCTATGGAGGCCTAGGGACCTCCATGGCGTGTTACACTAAGGAAGCCTATGGGTGAAGTTCAATCTTTGGTTAGCTTATAAGTAGAGACTGGCTAGAGTTGATAGGTTACAAATGCTTATGAATTGTTTGATGTGCAGGAGGGGTGGAGTCCTTCACTCATTTGTTCTTTATTAAATGTGGACGGAGGGAATGTGTGTATATATATTTATATATGTGTGTGTGTGTATTGTTAATGTATGCTTACATATATGATTTGTGCAAATATTAATAGTATGTTTAATTTGAACATGCAAATATCCAATCCTAATCTCATGTTCTAGTTAGTTTCTGTCATGCCCTGAGGCTACCCCCTTGACGTAAACACGGGACCTAGGATCACGAGTGACCCCAAGCTAACCCTGAGCTGGCATATCATAAGCATACTTAAACAACCGAACATCAGATACTATGTGTAAGCTTAAATCATAAGATAAACTAAATTATGGGGAATACCCAATACTAGTCTGAATACATAAATACTAACATCAGTGTTAAAGATACTGAAGTATAACTCAAAATGCTAAAGCTGAATCTGTCTATGTCTGAAATAAACCTCTGACTGACTAGAGATGCTGAGACATACATGCCCCTAGCTAACTCTAGTAAAACTGAAACCAAAATGAAAGACTGAATGTAAAAGAACATGTCTATCGTCCTCGAAGAATAAGGACTCACCATTGATACTGCTGAATATGGACCAGAAACCAATCTACACGTGATCTGAATGTTGAGGACCTGAACCTACATCACGAAAAGATGTAGAGCAGAGTATGCGTCAGTAATTGAAAGGTACTGAGCATACAAGATAGGATAAAACTTATTAACTATATAACTGAATGAAGCATAATGATCAATGATATAATCTAAACATGATGAAGATACTGAAATATACTGAGTATGAAATAATTGAATGCAATGACCAAGTACATAACATGCTAAAACTGAATACTGAAATATAACTGGTAACCTGGTCAAATGAACTAGAGTCTAACTGTAGGAGCTACTAATAACCGACATAAAACCAGGTGAGCTTAACGTGGAGTCCGATGTATACGCCCCATCGAGAGGACCCAATATACCTTAGCAAGGATATAAAGGCATGACTTGCGTGATCACTAAAGTTGATGCCCATAAAGGGGACTTATAAATCTACGAGGGCACGTAGTTCTGGGACTATGAGGGTGAATGAACCTAGTCCAACTTGGTGTTAAGCCTACTCCCAACTAGAAATGTGTACAATACAACATAACTGAAATATATTGGATAGCTCAATATTCTGACATGCTAACTTAAAATGCAATAGTAAAGTACTGATAATGAAACATTTGAAAAATGAGGCATGTATATATGTTATCTGTCCCAGCTAGTGTAATTCATGAGCTAAACGAATCTACACAACTAGGGTTCTAAGTTTCATGCAAGGAACTAAGAAAAAGTGGTATGAATACATGATAGACTAATTAGGAACACTACAACAGCTAAGGCATAACAATTATCTGAAGTTCTAGAAACCCTAGGTCTAAGCAATATATAGGAAATCAAGATTCTGACTGAATTCTAGGGACCTAGTGGATGAAAGGAATCCACCAGTGAAATTCCACATGCCTGGTGACGAATTCCACAGAGAAATCTTTTGATTTTAGAGCTGGAATCTAAGGGAACTTGTTGCATTCTTGGAAGGGTTTTGGTCGACTGTTTCTTCTCCTTTTGCTCTGGTTTGATTGATTTTTGGAGAATCAATTGACTAGCATACAACGCTTAAATTGACCAAAACGATGTAGTTTAGGGATTAAATTACGTAATTTAAGTGTCTAATGTACAGGGAAAAAGACCAAAACTATCCTAACTTAAAATATGATGGGCCATCGACGGGCCTGACCAACAATTCGTGGACTGACCGATGGACCGTCCTATCAATCCATCAATTGGCATCAGAAAGTTGGAACATGGGGGTTCTGAACAATAGATCGTGGTCCCACCTACGGTCCGTAGGTCCTGGCATGGTTTTGGACTTAGCTGGATTTTCTGGGAATTACAGGTGGCCAACCACGCACCCCACCTATTGTCCGTAGGTGTCCTGGTGGCACCTGCAACTTTTGAAAATATCCATTTTGTCTCTTTCTGAAAACATACCCATTCTCCAAAAAATTTAAAAGTTCCTCTCCAAGGTTTTCCATCCAAGGCTCTTAAGGAATTTTTAGGGTTTTTCAAGTCTTCAATGTTTCTTCATCAATTGCTTGTGGGCTTTGAGATTGTTGTATGTAGGGAGTTCATCAATGGGTTCCATGCACCCATTAGGTCCCCAATGATTCTCCAATTCCCCAATTTAATTTCCCTAAATTGGTTAGGTTTCGTTCAATTCCCCATGGATTATATATGTATGGATTTACATTGTTCAATTTTGATTATATTATGATTTTTTTTGGGAGAAAACATTGGAGAGACTGTAGGAATTTGAGAGAGTGAATATGTTGGGGAAATTTCTAAGGGTTAATGGTATTTATAAGGATTAGATTTAGTGGGTAAAATGACATAGTATTGGGTTAGAATAATTAGGAAAAGATCAAAAATCCCTTAAAATTAAACTGTCGAGCCTCAACTACGGTTCAGACCTACGGTTAGTAGGTTCTACTACGGACCGTCCTGGTCAACTGTAGGTAAGGTTCAAAGACTTGAATCTGGACTATCCATCGATGGGGCCCATGTACAATTGGTAGATCTAGCTACAAACTGTACATGGCCACGGTAGGTCCTAAAAAATTTCCAAATATTTTTCTTCCTTTCCATTGTACACCGATACAATCTATTGTTAGTAGATGCTTCTATGAACCGTAGGTGGGAGATGTAGTTCACATGTTCAACCCAAGAACTGCATTTTTTCATCTCTTCAAATTATAAAGTTTTACAATATCTCCCCTATGGAACATTCGTCCTCGAATAGGACTCAAGCTAGCATGAATAGAGTAGGAGATAAACTAACAACTCGACATGAATGTAATTTCATCAAAATGCACATAATCAATGACGAATATTAACTTCAAGATAAAACATACTTTTAAAATATCTTTTGATAAACCTATTTGCGAAGCAAATACAAATGCGCATCATCATGAAGCAATCAATGGAGCTAAATCAAAATCTCAAAAATTTGAATTTTCATTAGCATGCATGCATGAGGAAACATGAGAATGACTAAGAACGCAAGAATCCTAAAGAGTGAACATGAGAGGCTAATACTCAAACTAGACCCGAAGATGAAGGAAAGAGATAGGGTTACTAAGACATCACACTGTCCCGAACCTTTAAAATACCAACCCAAAGCAAGAAAGCTTTCAAACAATTTAATTAGTACCTCAGACATACCAACCATGAAACAAGCACCATTTTCCCTTGAGAGCAAACCTCACTAGTCTTTCGAATCCATCTCCCTTGATGTAAGCATAACAGCTAAGTCTTAGCAACCACAAAACCATTGATACAAGTAAACACTTAAGGAAGTTCCACAAATATTTCAAGGTCAACTTCAAACACATTTACCACACATGGGGTCGTACCATATCCAATGAAACACCCAACATCAAGCAATGCATAACCACAAGCTAAAAGATCATAATTTACCAATTACCGCATCCTGGAACCCTCGTGATTTTGTCGAGTTTGATCTTGCCTACCATCCCTTTCCTTAGAAGTAATAAATGGACAATCTCTCATCTTGTGACTACTCTTTCCACACCCAAAACATGTATTTGAACCGCTAGACACTCATTACTATGTTTTCTTCCACACTCCCAACACTTGGGTACCATTTGGTCTCTAGAATCATTACCTTGAGAACGATTACCTCCATTTCACCTTGAATGTAAGAAATCAACATTTTCTCTTCTTGCCCTCTTTGAATCCCTAGTTTTCTCCTTAAGATTCTCATCTTCAATTTTTTGCACATGAACCATCAAACGGGAGACATCCATTTCTTTAACAAGAATGGTGATTAGGAATTCTTTGACCACCAAGTCGGAAGCACCCAACATAAACTTACTCATCCTTGGCCTTGAATCGGTAACCATAGAAGTTGGAGCGTATTTGGACAGTTGCATGAATTTTAAAGCATACTTCTTCGCACTAATATTCCCGTGATGAAGATTAATGAACTCAAGTACCTTTGCCTCCCGTATCTCAAAGGGAAAACAACCTTAAATTTCTGCCAACCAATAGGACCCGCATATATTGCCCTCTCTTCCTTCTATTAGTTAAACTAAATTGCTCCCTCAAGTTTATAAGCGGCCAATTCCGCCTTTTCAACTGAAGTCATACCCATGATTCCCACTATCTTATAAGCCTCATAAATTAACTTTTGAGGATCTTTCTCAATTTTAAACCCATGAAATTCGGGAAGATTCATTCTAGTAAAGTCCCTCACCCTTGTTGCCGTCGTACCCATCCTTGGGTTGACGAGATCCACAACCTTTCTATTTGATTGAGCCATCATAGGTTGGGCCAATGCATGAAATACGGTTCAAAACTCATCGTTAGTCACTTGCTCAACAAAATGGTCAACTGATACTTGGGGAAACTTGGGCTCCACATTTTCACGAACATTCCTTCTAATAAGATTCCTTCATGGAGTCATATTCCGAAAAGCAAAAACAGGGGCTACGAAAGGAGGAGCTTTATAGAGATAAACTTTATGGCATGGCTTTAGAGTAAAGGAAGAAGTGGAGTTTCCTAAACATCTTATAGCCTCTGATTCATAAATGTGGAGGGCTTCACAATTATGAAATAGAATCTACTCGACGTGGCTTTTGAGACATCCCAGAACCTTTCTAAAACTTGTGCTCTAAAAACCAAGTTTGCCACAGACAAAAGTACATCCTAGATGTGACATGGCGTATACGACCCTAAGAGGACTTACACAAGCCACTTAGCAAACATCATTCAAGATAATAGAATTTAAAGAGTTCAAAAGATAGCATTTCATATTTCAAAAGAGTTGTTGAATCGAAGTGGAAGTCTAACATTTGTTTCAATAAGATATCTAATACATCATAAGGAAAGTGATTGGGATGTAACTAATACATCACATACAGAGTATGAAAAATAGAAATGACATAAAGGTATAAAAGTGACATCGTCCTCTAAGTATGAGGGCTTACCAGACCTTCAACTCTCTAATGCAATCAACTAGCCATGAATGGAAGGATAAAAATTGTCAGGCCATACATTAGTGAAACAATGTAGGCACAAGTATGCATTAGTACATGGAATGAACTAAGTATGAGGGGAATGCAATAAAGCATGAGATGTGATCATAATAGGAGATAATAAAAAAACATGAAATGCATGACCAAGTTAAGACATAGTAAAATCATAAATCATGAACATGTACATTTATCTTTAAATCATAAAAGGAAGCTTGATAAAAATATTAGTAATTAACTTAGTTAATTTTGCGGGAATTTTACCATTACCCGACATATAGACCATGCGATCTATAACATTGAATCTAGTGTCTACCCCACACCAAAAAGGGGTGTCCTCACTTACCAAGGTAAGAATCATAAAGAGCTAAGTGGATCCAATAGCTAATGTCTATCTAAGCCAATAATTCTATGGTGGCACATAGTTATGGGATAAGGAGATTGCTACTAGAGACCTGACCACAAGCTACAGGAGAGCTTCCATCTCAACATCCTCTTGGTTCTAAGCATAAATCCCACGGAATAGTCATTAATCTTATTCATTTTTATCATCCATGGAAAAGTACAATTAAAATACTAATCCAAGCTAGAAACATCATAGGGTAGCTCCTTAGACCATGTGTGAGAGAACATTTCATCATCCATGATCTTTCCATAATAGTTTTTTAAGGCTCATAGACGTTAACTTCATGCTAGAAGTGCCTTACTACTAATGGAAATAGGTTTGAAAGCGTGATCTAGAATCATTGATGGCATATCCAAATACCACACTAATCAAGACCTGATTTAGGAAAATAGCCCAAAAAGCATTGTGGGCAAATCTAGATGTCATTCATGTCATGTGGCCAAGCTTCATAGAACATATAGATACCTTCATCTATAATCTTACTTGAGTCATAAACATTGCTTTCATAAAAATAGGCATAATTTCATAAAATATATTCATAGATCGATGCATCGGTTGACATGGAATTAGTTTAGAAGCATGTAATTAAGACCAAATCATCAAAAATAAGACCATTAGAAAGCAACTACATCCATACAAATAGAACCCAGGAGGAATTGAGTGAAAACCTAATCAGGTCTTGGAAAATTTAATTGGAGAATTGAAGAAACTTTGGGGTTTAATGGGAAATTCAAACCCATTGATGAACTCCCTACGTACCTTGATTGAAGCCCTAAGCAATGATGAAGAAAGGAGACTTGAACTTGAAGAACTCTAGCTTCTTCTTCCTTGATCTACAGAGGAGATTTGTCTTTTGGAGAAAGCATTGGAGAGACTTCAGGAATTTGAGAGAATGAATAAGTTGGGGGAAATTTCTAAGGGTGAAGGGTATTTATAATGTTTAGATTTACGGGTAAAATGACGTAGTTTTGGATTAGAATAATTAGGAAAAGATCCAAAAGCTCTTAAAATAAAATTGCCGAGCCTCACCTATGATTCAGACCTATGGTCCATAGGTCCTACTATGAATCGTCTTGGTCGGCCATAGGTAATGTTCAGAGACATGAATTTGGATAATCTATCGATGGGGCCCATTACGGTTGTTCGGTATACCTACGGACCTAAAAGTTTTCCCAAAATATTTTGTTCATTTCCATTGTACCTATGGATACCATCTACGGTCAGTAGATGCTTCTACGAACCATAGGTCGCACTTGCAACCCAAAAACTGCATTTTTTTAATTCCTTTAAATTCTTAGGTGTTACTTTATGAAAAATAATTATTTATTATCTTGGTTGCTTTAAGATTATCAATTCACATTAAGAGATCATGATTTGGTGAAAGGTTTTCTCACTCATGCATGATTCAAGATTTAAGGAACTATTCAATGATGATGTAGCTTGGATTAGTAAATTAATTGTGTTTTCCATGGATGATGATATGCTTATATTTATGACTAATTATTTTGGGATTATATTGAGATGGAGGCTCTCCCGTTAGTAGTGGTTGGGTCACTAGTAGCAATCTCCTTGTCCCTAACAACGTTCCCCCTTAGGGTGTCTTAAGTGACATGGCTATTGGATTCACACAAGAGAAGTTAAGGTCCTTTTCTTGGCAACTTGGGACATCTCTCGTCGGTGTGGAAGCAAGACACCAGATTTCATGTTATAGCTCACATGGTCTAGCTCGGTTAATAGTAAATATCCGACAAAATGAACTAAGTGACTCCTAAATGTTTTAAGAATTTTCTTTATGAATTCAAGATATACTGACCATGTTCATGATCTACGATTCTTCTTATATGTTCTTACTATGTTTAGCTTGGTCAAGCATTTCATGTTTTCGATTATATCACCTTATGATCATGTCTATGTTTTTATGCATATCCCTCATTCTTATTACATTTCATCTACTAATGCATACTTGTGCCTACATTTTTTCACTAATGTAGGGTTTGATGATTCTTCTCCCTTCGTTCGTGGCTAGTTGATCACTCTAGAGATTTGAATACTTGGTGAGTCCTCATACTACGAGTTTTGTGTAACCTTTATTGATTTCTTATGTCTCTTATGCTCGAATGTTGTACATGGTGTATGAGTTATGTTTCGACCACTCCTCTTGATGTAATAGATGGCTTGTCAAGACTGTGTTAGACTTCCACTTTAAATTTGAAATTATTTTTTTCTTATGAAACTCTTTGCTTTAATATATTATATTGTGTATATGTATGTCAAGTGGCTTGTGTAGGGTCTCTCGATGTCTCACACGCCATGTCTCTTCTAAGGTGTACTTAGGGTGTGACAGCTGACAATCGCGATTGCGGAGGTTAGACCTCTCAATCGCAATGACCAAATAAGGTCAACTCAGTCATCCCTTCATTGCTATCGCGACCAAGGGCCATGCAGGAATGATGCATAAGGGATCAGGTCCTCGAAAATGAGACCAAGGGCCCGCGAACACCAAAGGTAAAATTACCTGCACCAGCTGATGCACATCAGTTGGTTTTGGAAAGTTTTAAATCTCTGGTGGAGTGTTCAGAATTTGTTCGGATCTTCGTGCACTCAAATGATATATGCTACCTTACAAAATTCATCAATTTAGACTCGATGGAGCAGTTGAAACTTCCATACGAGGTCATCTTGGAAAAAAGTGCGTCCCACACCGAAATTGTATTTTAAGCCAAAATCCATAGGGGGCTCGGAATCAGCCTGAGAGCCTCCGGATCCGCATGAAGGGTCGTTCTAAATAAATTTTAATATTTTAAAGCTAACTGTGCTGACAGTATTTTCATCCATACTAATCATACCACTAGCTTAATATTACCTTTCCGGAGTTGATGATACCGTTAGAATTGGATTCTAAGGTCACCTTCCAGAACCTTTGATCAAAATCAACCATTCAAGGTTAAAAAAAACATAAAAACACATAAATTCCTATAACAACCAAAATAACAATTATGGGACCAAATTTTCAGCCCCCCTAAGTCATAAATGACTTGGGGTCACTATAGGAACACTCTAAAACGATGAGAAAAAGGCATCAACAAAGAAATGACCTAGAGGGTCATTACACAGAGTTTGTGAGTAGCCTTTTTTTAACCGAAAATGATATGATAATAGTTCTATAAAGGATAATCTGAATTGTTTGAGGATGTAAAAAGTTTTTAAGTGTGAGGTGGTGATGAAGAGTGAAATTACGCATTCAAACACCATAGCTTAGCCCATGTTTTAGCCACATTTTGAGAATAGTCCGGTGAATATTCACGTGTTATATGTTGTCATGAGTTAATAGATATGATTAGGTTGATTTTAGGCCAAAAATAGCAAGAAAAGACCCATATGATGGATTGGAACGCAAAGCGCAATAATCCAGACTAAGATGAAGCAAGAATAGATGCAAGAAGGACTCAACTATAGGCCTCACACCGTACCTATACAAGAATTGAACTATATAGAGAGACTCAACAAAGTGAGGTTGGATTTGAGAAATGGACCCCGCGATGTGAGGTAGTCCTTCTCACAATGAGCCCCGCCTTCTGACCACCTTATTTATTGGAATGGGTTTCACCCAGTAAAATTAGAGTTCAATCGAGATTAAGTTTTTTACCCTATTATAATATATATGTCTTTTGACAACACATCTAGGGTTATGAAGTATTGCTAAGGGTTTGGAATTAATACAAGATATTAGAATAAATTGTTCTTAGTTTTCAGGTTTTACTTTCTAGTTTTAGTAGATTATTGTTGAATGAAAAAGATTATCTTGCAAGAGTTGCATTAATCAAAGGCTCATATTACTTTCTATTGTAGTAACGTTATCTATTAGTTTAGATTACTATAGTTATTATTTACTGCTAGTTATAAGTATATAAACTCATAACTAGGGTTATGGAACTTAGAGTAGGGATGACGACAATAAATTATTTACAATAAATTTCTTTCTTATGAAGGGGTGATGATTGTGTATTAAGTTCCTTTCGCAATGGAAGTTTTCTTTAAATAGTCAAGAATATTAAAAATAACTTGGATCTATTCTAACTTGTTCGACAAAAGAAGTTAAGATTAGGAAAAATGATCATTACTAGGGATTTGGTGCTACGTACCAACCACCATCTAATAACTTAAGCTCGAGAGAGGATAGTTTATCTGAGATTTTTGATGAATGGACAAATTTATTCAACACCTAAGTGCATTTTTCAGTTTTGTACAATAATCACACCTGAATAAATTGATAGTAAAATATTTGTTTGAGTTTCGTTATCTAATAATTGTAACCGTAGTTCACATTTATTATTGATACAAATCCAACTATCAAAGTAGTTAGTAGATTCTCATAAAAAAATCAAATTTTCCAATGAAAGTTACTAATTTTCAAGTGAAGCTCAACAAAATAAAAGCACCTTGTTTTGCCTATAAACTTTGTTGTAACCTCAATGATATACAAGGGTTGTTTCTTCAGAGAAATAAAGCAATGAAGCAGAATGGATTATTGTTTGGTTAGTTAAAAGAAAACGATTACCTGCAAGTTGAAGGATTCAATACTATTTCAGTTTCAACAAATAGTAGTGCCTCCTCCACCATTATAACAACCCTTTCTGTCACAACAATAATAGCTTCTGCCTCTGCGATTGCAGCTTCTACTTTTGCAATTGTGTCTGCAATTGCTTGTGCATTAAGCTCCAGTCGTGGCTGCCTTGAAATCTCTGCCGACTTCAAAACTTTGATTTCTCCCATTCTAAATCGAAAACCCATCCTAAATTGAAAATACAACAAGATTTGGGACTACAGAATTAGAGACCACGGGTTTGATGGTTTTTTGGGGGTTAGGGTTAGAAAAAAGTGAAAAATTGGGGTTGGGTTGTGAGGTCATGGACCTTTTCATCACTTAAAGAATTTGGGGAATAAAACTACAAGTATATAAAATATTATTTTCATCCCAACACTTCAACATTAAATAAATTCATCCCTCCAAAAAATTAAATTACAATCCCAAGGAATATAAAAAAATGTTAGTGTAGGCATTTTAATATTATATTATTTTAATTCTTTGAATTGCCACATTAACAATTTCTTTCTTCATTATCTATCTGATAATTTTTATGATTATTATGATAGAATTTACTCTGGTGCAAAGAAAATTTTGAAAATATTGCAGAGTAAGTATGATACCGAAGAGGCTGGAGCGTAAAAATATGCGGCTGGTAGATTTTTTCATTCCCAAATGGTGGACAACAAATTAGTGATAGACCAAGCTCAAAACTTTATAATGATTGTTGGAGAGCAAAGGTCCGAGGAGGTCAAAATTGGACATAACCTTATTGTGTGTGGCATAGTAGATAAGCTTCCACCTTCTTGGAAGGAATTTCAAAAAGCTATGCTCCACAAGCAAAAGGAAACCTCTCTTGAGACGTTGATAATGAAAATCCGTATGGAAGAAGAAGCAAGGGGCAAAGATGCACTTTTACAACAAAAGAGAGCAACATCACAACGAAGGTAAATTTAATTACTTCAAATAATGGTACTCCTGAAACTCACTAAAATACTTCTTTGAAGCCTAAAAATAAAAAATTCAAGAAAAATAATGGTGGACCTCCCAAGAAAAATAATGGTGAAAATAACCAAGCACAAAATCAACAAGTTCAAGATAAGGGACCGTTCTTTGTTTGTTGCAAGAGAGGGCATATTGCTCGATTTTGCAGATTCTAGAAACGTGGACCTTACCCTCAGGAAAATGTTACCAAAGAACCTTTTGTGGCGGTGATTACCGACATAAACATGGTTGAGAATGTTGATGGACGGTGGGATGATTCTGGTGCAAACCTTCATGTATGTTATAACAAAGATTGATTTAAAAAAATATACTCATTTTGAGGAACCCAAAACCATCATTCTTGGTGATTCTCATACAACTCAAGTGCTTGGAACGGGAGCTATCGAATTGTGTTTTACTTCTGGAAGGGTATTAACTTTGAAAGATATCCTCTATACTCCTTCCATAAGGAAAAAATTGATGTCTAGTTTTCTTCCTAATAAAGCAGGCTTTAAACAGATTATTGAACCCGATCAATATGTAATTATGAAGAAGGGCATTTTTGTGTGAAAGGGGTATGCTTGTGATGAGATGTTTAAACTGAATGTTGAAAAGAATAAAAATTCTACTTCTGTTTATATGCTTTCTTCTACCAATTTTGGCATGCTCGTTTGTGTCATATTAATGATCGTTATGTTGGAATCATGAGTAGTTTAGGATTGATCCCAATGGTTAAATAGAATGTTGAAAAGTGTGAGGCTTGTAGTAATGTCAAAATCACTAAAAGGCCTTATTTTCAAGTTGAAAAGAAAACTTATTTGTTAGAACTAGTTCATACTGATATTTGTGAACTTGGAAGAATTTTAACTCGTGGAGGTAATAGGCATTTTATCACTTTCATTGATGATTTTTCTAAGTTAACATATGTTTACTTGATGAAAAATAAAAGTGATGCTTTTGAAATTTTAAAACTTATCTCCATGAGGTTGAAAATCAGTTTGGAAGAAAAATAAAAAGAATTAGAAGTGATAGAGGCCGTGAAGATGAGTCAAATGAGTTTAATTATTTTGTTAGATCATTGTGAATAATTCATGAAACTACTCCTCCTTATTCTCTTTCATCTAATGGTGTAGCAAAAAGGAAAAATAAAACTTTGGTTGAATTGATTAATGGCATGCTTATTGAGTCACATGCACCTTTAAATTATGGGGTGAAGCTATTTTGATGGCTTGTTATGTGTTGAATCGTGTGCCTCATAAAAAGTCAAAATTGGCACCTTTTGAATTGTGGAAAGGTCACAAGCCAAGTTTGAGATATTTAAGAGTTTGGGGTTGCTAGCCTTTGTGAGGCTAATGGATCCGAAGATTAAAAAGTTGTGCAAGAAAGTGACTACTTGTGCTTTTCTTGGTTATGCTTCAAATAGTACAGCCTATAGATTTTTTAATCTTGAAGATAATGTTATAATAGAATCAGGTGATGCTATTTTCATGAAAATAAATTCCATTTTGATTTTAAAAATAGTGGGGGTCAAAGAATTTAACAAAATATTTTGTCACTACTTAGTTCTTCTACTTCGACTTTACAAATAAAGAAATTGATGATATTGAGTTAAGAAGAAGTAAAAGAGCTAGAGTAGAAAAATATTTTGATCATGATTTTTATGTGTTTAATGTTGGAGATGAACCTCTCACTTTGAAAGAAGCATTATCTTCACATTATTTTGTTTTTTGGAAAGGAGTTGTAAATGATGAAATGAAATTACTGATTTCTAATAAAACTTAGAAATAAGTTGATTTACCACATGGTTGTAAAACAATTGGTAGCAAATGGGTAGTAAGAAAAAAGTTAAAACCGGATGGATCTATTGATAAATATAAGGCTAAACTAGTTTCAAAAGGTTTTAAACAACTAGAAGGTCTAGAATTTTTTGATACTTTTTCACCGGTATTAACAAGAATTACATCCATAAGATTTTTAATTGCTATGGCTGCAAATTGTTATTTGCAAATTCATCAAATAGATGTAAAAACTGTTTTTTTAAATGGAGACGTAAATGAAGAATTTATATGGATCAACCCGAGTATTTTGTTGAAGCAGGCCAAGAAAGCAAAGTATGTAAACTTAGTAAATCCCTATATGGCTTGAAACAGGCATAAAATCAATGGCACGAAAAGTTTGATTCCTACATGATTGAAAATGGTTTAAAAAAAAGAAGTGTCATAAGTGCATATATCATAAGTCTTGAAATAATTCACATGTGATTATTTCCCTATATGTTGATGGTTTATTGATCTTTCGCTCTAACATGAATGTTATTGATGATGCTAAAAATATTCTTAGAAGCGAATTTGATATGAAAGATTTTGGTGAGATAAACTATATTCTTGGAATAAAAATAACAAAAACATGCGAGGGAATTTCCTTGACCAGTCACATTATGTTGAGAAAATTTTGAAAAAATTATAACTTTCTTGATTGCAAGCATGTTGTAACTCTTTTTGATTCAAGTTTTCACTTATTTCCTGTTGAAACTGAAATTCTATCTATCTATAGTGGTCTCAAAAACCCAATTATCGTATTTAAGAAAAAGAGGTCTATAAAAGTCACTTAAGAAAGATGGCGCCTTTGCGAGGATGTCTTGAATCAGCCAATGCCATGGCAACAAGGCTAGCATCAAACCTATATATATATAATAGGAGAAGAAAAGGTGCCACATGTCAGCACCACAAAAAATGGGCTTTTTAAATAATTATAAATTATTAATTATATGTAATAGAATTAAATAAAAAATTACTAATATTATTTATTTTTAAAAAATGAAAAAAAAAGAATAATTATTAATCACTAAAAAGCAGTTTTTACCACTTTTAAAAAAATTAAAATTTTACAGTTACTTTAATTTTTTACTGTTTTTCAAAATTTAAATAAAAATAAAAATTGTAAAAATTGAGGTTAATTTATTAATTTTAAAATTCAAAATAAAAAAAAATCAACACGTAAGTCATTTGAGAAGTTTAAGGAATAAGTTGGCATCAATTTGGAAAATATTAAAATTAATTTACAATCTGTAAATAAAAATAAAAATTGCAATCACGGGAAAAAGAAAAGAGAAAAGAACTGAACTTTTTATTTTTCTAAAATTCAAATTTTAATAGAGATAAATACGTTATATTCTTCCTAGAAAAGTGCTCCTAAATAATAGGGATACATTAAAAGAATAACTGAGTTTTCTATATTACGGAAATGCTCCTAAATCATAGGTATTTTATCTAGAATAAAATATAATAAATAAATTTAAAAATAATTAAAAAAACAGAAGTGGAAAACTGTTCGTAGGGAAATGGGGTAGTTACTGTTTCCTTCTTATTTTTTAATTTATTAAATTCTATCCATACAACATGTCTTATCTAATAAAATAAAGAAAAATAATTCAATTAAAATAAAATAATCTAATATTAAAAAATAAATTTTAAAAATGATTTTAAGAAAAATAAATTTTGAAAATGATTTTAAGAAAAATAAAAGAAAGATAAAACTGTGGATTTTCGTAGGAAAAATGGGAAAGTTTTTTTTCTTTATTTTTAATTTATTAAATCCTATCCATTGTTGCCTTATTTAAAAAATAAATAAACAATTTTAAGTTCAAAATAAGAAGAAGAGGAAACCACGTCCTTTAAAAATATAAATCTAAAAATTAGCCACCACAAAATACCTAAATAATTAATTTAAATTTAAATTTCAAATAATAACTAACCTTATCTCTAAATCAATGGTATTTGATCTAGAATAAAATATTGAGTAATAAGTAAATTTTAAAAATGATTTATTTATTAAAAAAACAGAAGTTAAAAACTGTCCGTAGGGATATGGGATAGTTACTTCTTTTTTTAAATTTATTAAATTTTATCCATACAACATGCCTTATTTAATAAAAGAAAGAAAAAAGTTTCAATCAAAATAAAATATAAAATAATTTAATAAGAAAAATATAAATTTTTAAAATGATTTTTTTTAAGATGATAAGAACTGTTAATTTTCATAGGGAAAATGGGAAAGTTTTTTTTTCCTTTTAATTTATTAAATTCTATCCATTCTTGCCTTTTTTTTAATAAAAAAAACAGAAGTTAAAAAAAGACCACGTCCTTTACAAAAGTAAATCTCAAAATTGGCCACTATAAAATATCTCAATAATTAATTTAAAATTTAAATTTCAAATAATAACTAACTTTATTCCCATTAATAAATATAAACTTCATAATCCACATCTTTAAAAAATACTTTTCTTAACAACATCATCCACATTCTTATGCCAACTCTTCAAAATACAAATTCAAATTATTTAACAAAATTATATTCAGATAAAAATCTAGATTTGATTACACTCATAAAAAAATTGAGGGGACATATAATAGTGTATTGTGTATTTATATGCCCTCTTTCTTAATTGTTTGATGTGAAATTGTTTCGTTATGATTGAAGGAGAATAACCATCATCCTCTCCAATGCAGCAAGGAAGGAAAAGAAACTGAGATAGAGAAATGAAGGAATTCTGAAGAATTTCATGGGGGAGGACCATGTATGTCATCTTTTAATATTTTTAGTACACAAATTACTACTATAATAATTCTTTTATCGATTTAGTGATTTTGCATTACATCTAATATATATTTTTTATATGCAAATATAGTGTTATATGCCTTCTTTCTTAGTTGTTGATAATTTGATGTAAAATTGTTTTTATGATCGAAGGAGAATGACCATCATCCTATTCAATGCAACAAGAAATAATAAAAAACCGACAATAGAAAAATGGTGGAATTTTGAAGAATTTTATGACAGTGAACCATGTATGTCATTTTTCAATATTTTGTCATCAGTTTAGTAATTTTACATTACATTTAATATATTTTTTTATATGCATGATGGTATACTATGAGTTATGCCACTATATTATTTTCTCTGTCTACTATTAGGTGAACCCAATCAAGTAGTATTCTGTACTGTTATTATTTTGAATTTTAAATTTTTCATTTCTTCGTTTTTATTTTTGATAGAAAATGAATACATTTTACCACGTAAATTTAAAAAATATATTTTATATTTTATTATAATCGAGTTGACATTTTCAAATTGCTAATTTTTGTTCATTTATAAACTATTACTATATTGAAATTATTGGTCATATTATTATGGTTATTTGATTTATTCACACAATATTCTCCTCTCTTTATTCGTTAGTTCATGTTTAGTTGATTCTTCAAATTCTTCATTTTTTTAGAAACTTTATCAATTTTAATTATGTCAGTATTTTATTTTTTGGTTACTATGACAATGTGAACACGGACAAGGAGTGAACAAGTAGTATATTTTTATTTTGTTGGTTTGATGCTCAATTTTTAATTAGTCGAGTAATTAGCATGTTGATTTTGTTTCTTTGATACTTTTTAATTAGTTGAGTTGATGCTTCCAAGTGCTAATTTATGTTGCGATTTAATTTATTATATTGACAATAATGCTCAAACATCTGTTAATAATTTTTTAATTTATTTTATGTCTTCATTATTCTCTAATATATATTTCTGTTATGATTTAAATTATTATATTGAAAATAATGCTCAAACTGTTACATATCACCAAGATTTGTATATGCATTAACTAGATATAGCTATTCTTTAAGCATCAAAATCTCTTATCAATAATTATTGCAAACTGTTAGTTTTTGTTAATTCTTTTTCCTTTTTTTAATTTTTAATTTTTAAATTTTAATAATTTTAAGTTTTTATTTTCTTACACAGTGAATTCGGTGAATTTGAATTTGTATTTTTATTTTGATATATTGTTAGTCGTTTATTATCTACACATATTTAATGCGTATCATTTATTCGATAATATTATTTAAAAATAAGTTAAATTTTTTGGAATTGTCAAGAAATCAATATTTGTGATTATATATCAACTAACCGCGCAACACGGTATACTAGTATATATATAATAATAGGAGGAAAAAAAACGCCACATATCAGCGCCACAATTTTTCATATTTTTAATTAATAAATAATTATATAACCAATTAAATATTATAAATTCAAAATTTGAACAAAAAATTAAGCACATGTCATCAACTTACACAAAACAGAATTAATGAATTATTAAAATTAATTTAAAATCAAAATCTTAAAATTAAAAAAAAAAAAAAAAACACAAAAGAAAAAAAGGCAAGGCAGCACCACGAAATTATTTAACTTTTCAGTTTTGAAAATTAATTGATTTGTTAATTTACAAAGAGTGCCACATGGCATCGATACTTTTCAGTTTTAAAAATTAATTGATTCTTTAATTTACAAGAGCGCCACATGGCATCAGTAACTACAAAAAAAACAAAAAAATCTGAAACTGTAAAAACGGTTAACTATATATATATATATATATATATATATATATATATATATATATATATATACTATTATTGTTTCAAATAATTTGGAGTTTTCAAATTACATCCATGGAACCCGTAATTTGAATATGTAAAATTGTTTACATAATTTCTCTCCAATTTTGGATCAGATTCTGCAACAAGTTAAATAAAGAAATTCTTTGCAAGCCGCACAACCAACAAATGATCTGCAGATACTCAATTGACAGCAATATCCCTCAACTAAAACTGTTTCGATATTTTCATAGACGAAACACTAGATTGTTTGAAATTATAACTTTTAAGTTTTTCTACGCTTTAAATTTTGAATCTAAATTTTGTGCAGTTTCAATTTATGTGTATGTTTGAATTCCTTACTTAATGGGATTTGTAGAGGTGTTGGAACTTAATCATAACTGCCCGCATAAAATCATTTAACCGGGCGAATTAGCGATATTTACCTCTTAACTTGTGCATTGGTATTTCATATACTCATTGGTTTATAATTTTTGTTTTATCAAAATTTATGAGTTGACAATTGTGTCGATAACAACTTTGCCATATTTATTATTATTAATACAAAATTGAAAATACTTGTAAGCATTTTGTTGGTTTATTTTAGTGTCTTTTTATAATCGACTGTTCATTCATAACATCAATTTCTACTTCATATTTTTTAAGCATATTCTAATTATCTACTAACCTATAAATAGATGATTGTAATCTTGCTTGGCTTTTGCTAAATATCTGCTAACCTGTTTGGGGTATTTCTTCTTTCTTGCAGATTTATATTTTAATTTTTAATAGGAGTAGAAGTGATTTTTATATTTCTTCTATTAAGTGCTTACATGTATTTATGGAAAATATGTAACATATTGTTCAGAAATATTGTGTTATTACTCCTTAAAATCTATATTGATGGAGAAAGTTTTTTACTATAAAAGTTATATTATTTCGGATAATCTATTTAAGGTTGGATTGTAGGTGTAGAGTGCAGGAAAAAATATGACGGTATATATCATGTCATTTCCATAGTCACCACTATTGTGGCCTAGCAATTTTCTCTTGCTTCTATGCATTTTTTGATGTAAGAGCTTCAAGCCTTTGACATTTACCATTGCTCCAATTAAAAATAATTTTTCAATTATGATTTGCGTGCAAATCTCAAAATGATTTCAAATTTGTACTGAAACATCAATTAGATCAACATGTTTCAGATCATGTTGATGAAGCACAAGGTAATTTAACTCTTCATTTATTTGTGCACTTTTGCTTAAAATTTTGACACACTAAAATTTGTTAATCTTCTATTTATATATAATAGGAGAAGAAAAAACGCCACATGTCAGTGCCACAAATTTTCAGAATTTTAAATAATAAATAATTAGATATTATATAACTAATTAAATATTATAAATAAATTCAAATTTTAAAATAAAAATAGACACATGCCAATACACAAATAATGATAACTGTTAACATTTTTAAAAACAAATTTAGTAATTTTTTTTTTTTTAAATGTTGAAAATTTACTTTCATGATAAATATTTAAGATAATGCTACAAAACTGATTTTTTAAATAAATAAAATTATTTTAAAAAATAATTTTAAATTAATTCTAGAAAATAGGGAATAACTGTATTTATTATTAAAGTTTAAAAAGCTTAAAAAATATTGGCGTTTGAAATATATATATATATATATATAAATATATATATATATATATATATCCACGAAACTTCTTCTCACGGTAAAAGAAAAACAAACAATACAAACTGTATTACTTTTAATATTCTCTTTCTTCAAATTTTTTATTTTTTTCCTCAAACCATGACTAGAGTATTCAATATTTCATAATTCCTACACAATGATTAGATAGTGATGATCTATTCTCTGCTAATTTAGCCAGATTTTTATCTCTTAGAGGTCGACAAAGATGGTTGAATGACGAAAAACTAATGAAGAAATAACAGAGGGTGGTGATTCAACGATGTTTTTATTGTCTGTGTCACCTCAACAAAGTCCGTATTTCTTTGCTCTTTGTACTTTAATCTTTTGTGTTATTTATTTATTTTGGCTATATTATATTAGTGATCCATATCTATAAAACAGAGTGATAAATTTAGAGGCAAGGAAAAATGAAGCATGTTGTGATGAAGTAGTCAAAAAAATCAAAGGTTTATCTTTATTCTTTTATATTTTAGATTAATATAATTTGTTTATATTTTTTTTAAGTGCAAAATCGAGAAAACGAGGTGCAGAAGAAGCGGAAAGAAAGCATTTTCGGATGAAATAGCCGAAAAAGATTCAAAGGTATAAATTTTTATTTTAATTTTTTAGATTAAAATTTATTTATTTAGTTTGTGTAAAATTGAATAAACGAGGTGATGAATGTAGAAAAGGGCAAAGGTCAAGATTTCTACTTTAATTATCGTAAGACAGTCAATCTAAATCACTTGAATGTTAAATTAAGTTGACACATGATAAATATCATATACTTCCTACTTCTCATAATTGTTCATGATAAAATAATATATTTGGTATTTGTTTTGATAAAATGAATTTTTCTTTTAATTATTCTTTTGTAAAAAGATGTATATTTGTTTCAAATTTTTTACTTATAAATGTACATTATTTGGCATTTCAACATTATAAGTTGCTCCAAATATCAAAGATAGAGTACAACGCAAAACTTGGCAAATTCTTATTATATTTCATGCAAATCCAATTAAGCAATCCTAATAAATGGGATTTCTTGTTTCTCTAAATTTCGTGTCAATTAAAACAGTGCCACATAAATTAAAATGACAAATTTACTATAATATCATCTTTAATTATCAAGTCATCTCATTCATTATAAACTGAATAATAATATTTAGTAATAAAAGAATGAAATATGTATAAAGTGATAAATTATCTCTCAAGTGTATTTTAATTAAAAAAGTAGAAATAAATATTTATTATCAATGTAGTTAACCAACAAAAGTGAATGGAGAAATATATGTGTGTGAATGTTCTCATAGACTTTTTTTCCCAAATTATTAAAAACAATTGTGTCTATCTATGTATGTTTAATAAAAAAAATATAAAAATGGTCACATATCAACATCATAAAAGAATTATTTATCATTGAAATAAAAAAAATAAAAGGAGAGGAAAAAACCCTCTCTTAAAGCAAAGTGGCAATAACCACACATAATCGATTAAAATTATACAAAACAAATTACATTATAAAATAATAAAAAATATTAATTTTAAATTGATAACTCTTAAATTTTAATTACAAATTCTGAAAATAAAATGTACATAACCGTTTAATAGTGGTGGAAGTGTTTGCAAAATTCAAACTTAATTAAATTGAAAGTGATACAAATTTCGATAAAGATGACAAGATCCTATGATCTCAAAAATTCGCATACTTTATATGACTATAGTAAAATTTATGTCGGACTTTTTATGTTCATGTTTTTACTTAATATTAAATTATTACTCACTCTATTTTAATTTGTCTATTATAACTTTAGCTGAATCTAAAGCATTACATAATTTTTTTTACTTTTTTTATTTTAAATAGAACATATGTAAAGTGTATCAAAATGTTTTTTAATAGATGATATTAATCATTTCATGTGAGATTTAGAATTAAAAACTTGCGAACAAGGAAATAATATTATTTCATGTAAACAAAATTAAAAAATTGTAGGACAACATAAAAAAAACATATGATGTGTTTTTTTATCAATGTAAAATAATAAACATATTAATATTATCCTTATGTAAATTCCAATACAATATATTATAAAACTAAAAGCTTAATATACCTGATAAAATTATAGAAATAATATTTTAATTTTATTAAAATTAAGTTGTGTATTAATAATAATTTAATATTCTCTAATAAATAAGTTAATAATTTGTATCATTATTTTAAAAATATACATCCCAAAATTCATATTAAATCATATTAGTTAATTTTAATTAAAAACATTGTAACATTTTAAAATATCCGCGCAACGGCGGGGACATATACTAGTAATGTGATAAATCAAAAGGAATATGCTAGCATAATTGGAAGTTTAAGATATGTGACTGATTGCACTAGGTCTGATATTGCATAAGGAGTAGGAGTACTTGGCAAGTTTACAAGCAAGCTAGGTAATGAACACTGACATGCCATAACAAGAGTTATGAGATATTTAATTGGAACAAAAAATGTGGTTTGTTCGATAAAAAATATCTTATTGTACTTGAAGGCTTTTCTGATGCAGATTGGAACACTTTATCTAGTGATTCATGTTCAACCATTGGTTATGTCTTTACTTTAGATGGTGGTGCTATTTGTTGGAGATAAAAAAGCAAACTATAATTGCTAGCTCTACCATGGAGGCTGAACTAATTGCTTTAGCTTCAGCTAGTCAGGAAGCGAATTGGTTAAGAGATTTATCATTTCAAATACCTTATTTTGAAAATTCAATTCCTTCCATTTTAATTCATTGTGATAGCACTGTTGCGATTGGTATAGTTCAACACCGTCATTACAATGGTAAATCCAGACCTATAAGGAGGAAACACAGTAATGTAAGATCGTATTTGACAAATGGTATCATTAATGTTGATTATGTCAAATCTTGTGATAATCTTGCAGATCCTCTTACTAAGGCCTTAACAAGAGAAAAGGTCTGGCGCACATCAAGGGGATGGGATTGAAGCCTATAGATCCTTGAGTCCTATATGAGGAAACCCAACGTGGGACTAGAGATTCTATAACCAAGTTCAAAGGGAAAAACTAATCATATGATGACTTGTTGTGAAAAATGCACTATTTTTTATTCTCTCCCTATGATGTGAGTGCATTGTTTCATGTAGTAATTTATGAAGGTTGAGTTTAGAAAACTCTTAGTGAAAATTTGTAGCCCGTATTGGTGGAGTGTTAAACTTACAAGAGCACTCTCGACAGATTTCACCTATGTGAGTGTGGAAGTAGGTCGCTTCCTATGAGAATTGAGCTTATTCTCAAAAGCACTCATGAAACCGCGATAGGACAGGACAGTAACGTGCTAGATTTTAAAGCCCATGTCAACACCTTGATTATTGTGTGTGACTAGTGATATTTTATTTCCCTTAAGAAGTCATAGTTTAAGTCTGAGACCACTACGACTATGGAGTAAAAGTTACTATTTCATTATGTGAAGGTTCAATGCAGATCACACCTTCATTATGCATAATAGTCTTCCTTCAGCTAATATAATCTCTTGTCTAATAATTAAATGAGTGGGGGATTGTTATTGCAGGCATTTTTAATATTATATTATTTTACTTTTTTAAATTGCCACATTAACAATTTCTTTTTTGATTGTTGGAGTAACTAGCAGCTTTGTTGCAATGTATAGCATTGGTGCCAAATTACTCAATGGTCAATTAATGACCAGAGGCATTATGACATATTGCTTTGTGAAAGTTGGAAAAGGAACATTGGCAATGGTCATATAGTAACATCTGCACGTTTGTTCATTTGTTGCCCTTCACCATTACTTCTCCATTCTTCTTCCTCCATTATTCCTTATAACCTATGTAACTTCTAGGCCATTTATCTTTTTTATTTACTACACCATTATCTTCCTATCAATTGGTAGGAAGACTTCCTCAACTATCAATAGTGGTAGTTTTCATTTGTTTTATACACAAGAAAATATATAGTGCATAAAATTTGTCAAAAAGAAAGTTCTTATTAGTTGAAGGGAGGTGTTTTTTTTGGGAGCTTTGGACTCAACTCTTGTCCAAAGTTGTTGAGTTATATTTTGTAATTAGGTTGTTGTGTCCTGGAGGGGAAAAGTCAAGAGGGACTACTGCTGGATCGGTAAACATTTTTCGAGAAAACCTCAGAACGTTCTGAGAGAACTCTTCGTGTTCCATAAATCTGCTTTATTGAAATCATCAACCTCAATAAAACTGATCATTCTCCAACTAAACATCCATCTTCCATTATTGAAAACATAAAGAAAAGAGAGATCCTGTAATCGTTCCTGAAAAACGAAGTGGAGTGTGTCTTTTTTTCATCAATCTTCTTCCCCAAGTTTAGTTGAATCTTTTTCACTCTTCAGCCCCAAGTTCAGTTGGATCTTATTAAATATTCTTCCTCTCAAGTAAGTTTAATCATGTCTTCAATAAGTTTTAGCCTATTTGATTTTTTTATTGTTATAGTCTAGCGAAGTTTAGATTTTTTCTTAAACTTCAGAAAATTTCACCCGTTTTAGTTCATGCTTTTTATTCGGAATCATTACTGACGTTTTGCTTTGGATAATGCGTAGAAATTTTTGAATTTTTATGTTTATCTGGCCTATCGATTTGACAGTTTTACTGTATTGTGGTCGACTTTTATGGTGTTTATGTCAATGGCATTATCGAGTTTTGTTGGAACTGCTACTTGTTTTGCATATTTTTTTTAGCATTAATCTGTTTGTGTCAATAGACTAGTGGTCGATATTTTGATATGAAAATTATGTTTTTGTAAATAGTACAGTATGGCCAAAACTAGAAGTGACATCATTAAACAATGTGTTCCTAAGACTTTTAAATATAAAAAAAGAAAGGCTGAAGAAGTTTCCAGATCTTAAAAAAGAAAAAAATTGTAGTTGAAGAAACTAAGTCTAACTCAGATTCTGATACAATGACTGAGATTGACTACTATGAGGACAGCAGTGCCCAGGCTAATGATGACTTTGAATCTAGTGAAGAAAAAACTGACAGTGGAGATGAGAAGAGTAGTAGAGATACCCGAGATACTAGAGATGAGGATGATGATCCCCTGTCTTTGCCAATTTGTGCAAGACAAATCTCTGGTAAGACGTATAATCTAACGACATGGATGGATGAGTTAGGATCGTTTCCAATGAAATTTTTTGTGAGAACAAGGATGGCTCTTTATCGTGATTTTAGAAAACTTTTAGTTCAAGAAAAAATTTATAATGACTTTAAAGGTACTTGTTTTGGACACTTGAGGCATATTCCAGAATATTTCAAGTTCAATGGAAAGATGGTCCATTATATATTTTAGCGACGTGTGAAAATGATAAATGAAATTGCATGAGATGTGGTTCTATGTGAATGATAAGCCTGCTTGTTTTGGCTTAAGAAAATTTGCATTGATTACGGGGCTGAATTGCTCACGCATACCCCCGTGATGCAAAAATGACAAAACAACTTTAGAAAGGTGAGAAATTTCATTATAAAGTGACCAAGAATAAGAACATTACTACTACAAAGTTGATGAGTTTGATTAAGGGTACTAGATTGAATAAGGAGCAGAAGTTGTAGTGCTCTTTAGTTTGTTTCGTCCACTCGATGTTGCTTACTCATGATCGATCGAAGATTGTGGATTCAAACCACATTAAGATGGTGGATGATTTATATTTCTTCAAGAGTTATCCGTGGGGGAAAGAGTGTTTTGATCTAACAGTAATGTATTTGAAGAATGAAATCAATTTGAAGAAGTAGAGGGAATTCCCTTGGGCATTTCTGATACTTACTATCAATTATGTACTTGATTTATAATAAATCTTATATATTTATGTAGTATTTCATAGTCTCTGTTTTATTTATTTGTTAATTTATTAATTTCAGGTTTGGATATATGAGGCTTTTCCTCATCTTGGTAAGTATGCCAAGAAGTCCTTGGATTCTCCTCTGCCCATTCCCCGTTTACTTAGATTGCACACGACAAAGAGCGATAATATTATCGAAGGTGATCCATTTAAGTACAAAGGAGGAAGTACAAAGGTATACATTTATTTATTATTATCTAGCAATATTTGTAAATTAGTAAATGTTGTGTCCTACTGTCCGTGAGACAAAACAAAGTTATACGGCAACATTAAATCCATATACAGACGAAGTGAAGGATACATTCATTGATGCCTTAAAGGCCAATTTGAAAGGTGTCATTTTCCTCGCTTCAGTAGTAGAGAACGAGGAGGATGAATTATTGGGTAATAACAATTGCAACCAACCTTGTGAGAATTATATTTCGAGTGTACAGAAAAATATATCGAGTAATTGTAAAGATGATAATCTGTGTGAGCGTGTTGCATCACTTGAACAATCAATGATGGAAGTTGTTGCTTTAATAGGAGATGAGAAATTGGAGAGAACTCAAAAGAACGAGAAAAATAAAGGTAGAATAATTTATATACTATTTGTGTTAAATAATTTATTTGTAAGAATGCTAAGCCACTAATCTTACAACAGTTGGTGAAGACTATACAACACCAACAATAGATGAAGATGGTGCTGCAATTAATGTTGATGAAATACTTCCATTAGAAATAGTCGATGAAAATCTTGTTGCAGTTGATGAATACTTTGCAGAAGCAGTTGATGAATACTTTGCAGAAAAAGTTGATGAAGTTTTAGAAGAGATGAAAAAAGGAGAGAAAGAACAAGTGGAGGAGAAGATGGTAGAAAAAGAAGAAGAAAAAGAGGAGGAGAAACTGGAAGAGAACGAAGAAGAAAAAGAAGAGAAGTTGGAATAGAAGAAACAAGAAGAAGATTGAAGAGAAGAAAGAAGAAGAAATATAAGAGGAGAATCTAGAAGAGAAGAAAGAAAAAGAAAAAGAACAGGAGAAGCTGGAAGAGAATGTAGAAGAAGGCTTGGCAACAGAGGGAAAAAGAGGTAGTGATCAAAATTCAGTGGACATGATGTGCATTGTTATGCAACTCAATGGTGATGAGTAAGGCATTTGTGATTATTGGTTTTTAAGACAATTGGTTTTTAAGTGGGTTTTTAGACAATTGGTTTTTGAAATGGTTAATTTTTAAGACAACTGGTTTTTGAGGTAATTAATTTTTGGTGGTTGATTATTAAGACAGTTGGTTTTTGAGATAATTAGTTTTTGGTGGTTGATTTTTAAGACAATCGGTTTTTGAGATAGTTTGTTTTTGAAGTGCCTTTTATGACAATTGGTTGTTGAAATAGTTGATTTTTTGTCACAACCTAGGGGTACCCCCTAGATGTAACATGTCATATAGGAACCTGAGGGACACCATACAAGCCACCTAGCATTCATAATATGAGAAATAGAAAAATAGGAGTAAAACAACATTTCAAGTCCAATAGTTTTATACAGAAAAGTGGAAGTCTAAAACACTTTGTTTCAACATCCATCTAATACAATATAATTAAATTGGGCCTAGCTCACACATCATGTCCAAAACTGGGAATACAAAAGAAGAACTAAAAACAATCAAAATTCACCCTTGAAGCATGAGGACTCACCAAAGCTCAGGAACCTCGAAATCAACCACTAGCTTATGAGGTGTGCAACCATTTTGACACAAATTTTGAGAGGGAACCCAAATGTTCATACTTTTTATGACTACCTTATGCAATGTGCAACCATTTTGGAACCATTTGAGCCTTAACTATTTGTTGTCAACCTTTTTGAAACCTCTTGAGACAAATTATCCCTACTTTCTCTCACCCATAAAATCCTTTTCTAAGCATTTATTTGTTTGAATAGTCAACTTAGGCTAAAATGGAAGGAGGAAAGAAAGTCAAGCAAAAGGTGAAGACAGAAAAGGGAGACTCAACTTTTAGGTTTGTGATGAAAAGAATGAACCCATCACTAAAAAAAAGAGGGACAGAGAAAAATCTTAAAAATTAAAATAAGAAAAGAAAGTGTGATGAAATAAAAGGGGTATCTAACAAATTGAGTGAAAAGTTGAGGTTTGAGTTTCCAAGTGAAAAGAATGAAAAGAACTTGAGAAGAGGTGAAAATGAGCACAACAATGCTTTGAAAATGTGAAGTCAGTGAGCCAAATTGACCATACCTTTACACTCAACCCCATTACAAGCCTAAAATATCCCTTATGATCTTGCATAAACTAGGTTGTATGATGATTTACAAATATGGGCAAACCTATGGGACGAATCTTACATGTATTTTTCTTTTAGAGAGTGAGAGTTGCATTGATTCCTAACTTTTTCTTATTGATATGCTTTATAAGATTACAAAATCATTTTTGATGTGAGGCAACTTAAATGCTTTTGTTGAAGCATGATTTTGCATTATTGGAGAGTATGAGTGAGCTTGATCTTGTATTGATCCCGATTAGTAATTATTTAAAGCTTATTAAGCATGATTGAGTCATTGAATATGCTCATTAGTAGTATTGTTGTGAAACTTGCATGTTAACCCTCATTGGGAACTATAGTAGACACACTTGTAGAACTAATTGTGTTCTTGATTTACTTGAGGACAAGCAAAAGTTTAAGTTGGGGTTGATGATGAGTGGTAGATTTACACTCATTTGAGGACTTTTTAGTTCAACAATTACTGTTATCAATGCCTATTGATGTCCTTTTCTAATGATATTTTGATATTTTATGGTTAATGGAAGCTAAAGGACAAGGTAGGGATGAATACATGAAAAAGAGGTTAAAAGCATTTGAAGAGTAGAAATTCCTAGTTGGGGCCCAAAGGGCTTGACCTCGCCCAAGTTGATAGTGTTAAAAGTTGAAAAGACTCAAGGAAGGTTGGTGGACTAAAGACATTAATGGTGATTCGCCGAAGTGAATGGGCGAAATAGGAATTCATCGCCGAAAGTGATCGATTTCTGAGTGTAAATAAAAGTTGAAAAGGCAAACAAGGTGGTGATTGGAAATCCACCGAATGTGAAAGGCTGAATCGATTGAGTTAACCAACTAAGATTCAGACCCCTGAAACCTAAAGCAAAAGAAGGCGAGCTCAAGATCAAATGAAAGTCTGTTGTATGAGTAAAGCTAGCCCGACTAATGTCACCGAATAAATCACGGGTGGAATCTTGGGCAAATTTTGGGGAAACTATAAATTGTAAGAAAGAGAGAAAAAATGGATTCAGAGTTTGTATCATATTTTGTATGAGAGTTTGGAGAATTAGTTTTTGAACCTTTGAAAAAACACTCTTAGTTTTGGGTTTTAAAATACACTCTTGAATGGGTAATTGATAGTTAAAATCGATGTTGTTGATTCATCCATGTTTGCAATCATGATGTGTGGCTAAAATCCCAATTCTAGGGGTGCATTTATGGGGTTGGGTGTTGATTTAATGTTGTGAATATTGTGTTGTTCTCTATTTTATTGCTACATTCATTGCTTTGAGCAAATTAGCATGACGTTAATTCATGGGTTAAGGTTGCAAACTTAATCATATTCTCGATCTTCGATCGATGCTCAGAATAGATCATTTGAATGAATAATTAGTTCAATGCATGCAATTTAAGTTTGATTTATATGGCTTGTTTGAAAGAGAGTTTATGGTTCATCTCTAATTGCACAAATCTACTCGAACGAGAGATTTATGCAAGGTAATACGTTGATTTGTAATTCACATAGATGAGATCGAAAAGGGGTTCTATGAGATCGAAAGAAGATTAGTGTTATTAAAGCTTACCCAGCCTATCAATGATTATATACCACTATTGAGCAACACAAGTACCCCAACGTGACATTGGTACCAATCCATGCAGTCCTAGATTATTCCTTACTTGCTTGAATTTCTAATTTTAGTTTAATTTTGATACTTGATTCTTCAAACCTTTTTATTAAATTTGGTGGAATCATCCACTCTTTTGTTCTAAATTGCTACAATTAAAAGATTAGTATTCTTAATTTCTTAATTGAATTCTTATCCTTACACTATTCCTTGTGGGATTCGACCCTACTTTTTGTTGGGTATTTTTATTGAAAATGATCGTTTAATTGTGTAATTGTTTTAGGTTAATTTGAGCTTTATAAAAAATGGTGCCGTTGCCGGGGATGGTAGCTAAGAATTCAATTAGTGAAGGTTCTTTGTAAGCTTGTTGAGTTGTTGTTGATTGTTGTTTGGTGCTGTTGTATTTCCTATTTGTAGGTATAAAAATGAGTGATAATCGTAGTGACGACGCTAGTCACAACGGGTAAAATGATCAGTTGGTTGACTTGAATGGCATGCACATGAATGTCGTTGAGATGAATGGAGCTATCAGATTACTTCCTACAATAAGGAAAGCAATGTACCAGAACAATGCTACAACTACTCCAAATGAGAGGAATGTTTGGGGGCTTAGCTCATAAGGATCCTCATGAACACTTTCGAAACTTTATGGATATTTGTGGGTTGATTATCTTCAAGAATATCACACAAGAATCTATTCGGCTGTGATTATTCCCATTCCCCTTAATCGGGGAAGCTACTAGATGATTGGCTGAGTTGCTGAATGATTCTATCACTTATTGGGAGGAGTTAATTAAACCATTCTTAGAGAGATTCATTCCTCAGTTGAAAATGGTCAAACTTAGGGACAACATCTAGAACATTAAAAGAGTGGAAGGAAATATTGTAACACCTCAAAATTTAGAAAAGGAAAGAAGGTCAAAGAGGACTATTGGTTCAAGTCTACGAGATTAGTGTATGGTTCGTAGACCAGTCTCGTAAGAAGTGGGAAAGTAATTTGGAAATCAAGTCCAGTAACTGATTCTACGATTCACCAAGATAGTATGGAGAATGGACTACGGACCATAGGAAGGTCCCATGGAAGTGTCCCAGAATTAGTATGATTTTGAGTTGAAAATTTAGGTCTACGAATGGGTTCCACGGACCATAGAAATTTAACGGTCCGTAGAAATGGGTCGTAGGATTTTCCCAAGACATAGGCCCTAGTTGTTCGACTTACGATTGACAGTATGGTCCGTAGGAATTTCTATGGTCCATAGGTCACAATCATAGGGTTAGTCGGTAGTTACTTTAAAAGTGTATTTGCGACATACCCTATGCACCAAAATTGTATACTACGTCGTCTTGCCTATAAATTAGCCCCTATAACTAATTTTACCCCTAAATCTACCCATTCTCCAAAAAATTTAAAAGTTCCTCTCCAAGGTTTTCTATCCAAGGCTCTTAAGGAATTTCTAGGGTTTTTGAAGTCTTCAATGTTTCTTCATCAATTGCTTGGGGGCTTTGATATTGAGGTATGTAGGGAGTTCATCAATATATGGGTTCCATTCACCCATTGAGTCCCCAATGATTCTACAATTCCCCAATTCAATTTCCCTAAATTGGTTAGGTTTTTATTCAATTCACCGTGGGTTCTATATGTATGGATTTAAATTATTTGATTCTGATTTTATTATGATTATTTAAATTCAATTACATAGCTTTCCAATCAATTCCATATGAACCCACGCACTAATGATTTTTTTGACTATGAACCCAGATTGCATGAATTTGAAGAAAAACTATGAATTAATGAATGATGCTTGTATTAACTTATGAAATGATTTATTTTTACAACCCAAAGTACACCGTAGGCGTGACATGGCATACAAAACCTAAAGATACCTTACACAAGCCACTTAGCATACATCATACAAGATAATAGAATTTAAAGAGTTCAAAAGATAGCATTTCGTATTTCAAACGAGCTTTTGAATCAAAGAAGAAGTCTAACATTTGTCTCAATAAGCCATCTAATATATCCTAACGAAAGTGATTGGGACGTAACCCATACATCACATACAAAGTTTGAAAAATGGAAATGACATAAAGCTATAAACGAGCTTTTCATATTTCAAACGAGCTTTTGAATCAAAGAAGAAGTCTAACATTTGTCTCAATGAGCCATCTAATACATCATAATGAAAGTGATTGGGACGTAACCCATACATCACATACAAAGTCTGAAAAATGGAAATGACATAAAGCTATAAAATGACATCGTCCTTGAAGTATGAGGACTCACCAAGTCTTCAAATCTCTAATGCAATAAACTAGCCATGAATGGAAGGATAAAAATCGTCAGGCCATGCATTAGTAAAACAAAGTAGGCACAAGTATGCATTAGTACATGGAATATACTAAGTATGAGGGGAATGCAACAAAACATGAGACGTGAACATAATGGGGCATAATCAAAAAAATGAAATGCATGACCAAGTTAAAACACAGTAAAATTATTTAAGAAGATTCATAAATCATGAACATGGTCATTGAATCTTTAAATAACAATAGGAAGATTCATAAAACATGAGTAATTAACTTAGATTATTTGGTGGGAAGTTTGTCATAAACCGACATATAGACCATGCGAGCTATAACATGGAATCTAGTGTCTACCCCACACCAAAAAAGGGTGTCCTCACTTGCCAAGGTAAGAACCATAAATCTGAGCTAAAGTGGATCCACTAGCTGATGTTTATCTAAGACAAATCATTCTATGGTGGCACATAGTTATGGGATAAGGAGATTGCTACTAGAAACCCGACCTCAAGCTACGGGAGAGCTTCCATCTCAATATGCTCTCAGTGCTAAGCATAAATCCCACAGAATAGTCATTAATCTTATTCATTTTTATCCTCTATGGAAAAGTACAATTAAGATACTAATCCAAGCTATAAACATCATAGGGTAGCTCCTTAGACCACGTGTGAGAATACCTTTCACCATCTATGATTTTTTCATATTAGTTTTTTGAGACTCATAGTCATTAACTTCATGCTAGAAGTGTCCTACTACTAACGGAAATAGTTTTGAAAGTGTGATATATAATCATTGATGGCATATCCGGATACCATACTAATAAAGACCTAATTTAGGAAAATAGACTGGAAAACATTGAGGGAAAATCTAGATGTCATTTATGTCATGTGGCCAAGCTTCATAGAACATAGATATACCTTCATCTATAAGCTTACTTGAGTCCTAAACATTACTTCCATAAAAACATGCATAATTTCATAAAAATATATTCATAGATTCGAGAATCTTCATAAATTCATGTAAGTTAGGGTTCATAGTCAAAATTCATAGATCAATGCATGGGTTCACATGGAATTAGTTGAAAATAATGTAATTATGTCCAAATCATCAAAAATAAGATCATAATAAAGCAACTAAATTCATACAAATAGATCCCACGAGGAATTGAGTGTAAACCTAAGCAAGTCTTGGAAAATTGAATTGGAGAATTGAAGAAGCTTTGTGGGCTTAATGGGCGATTCAAACCCATTGATTAACTCTGTACGTACCTTGATTTAATACCTAAGAAATGATGAAGAAAGGAGACTTGAAGTAAAAGAAATCTAGTTTCTTCTTCCTTGATGTAGAGAGAAGAATTGTTTTTTTGGAGAAAACATTGGAGAGACTTTAGGAATTTGAGCGAATGAATAAGTTTGGAGAAATTTCTATGGGTAAAGGGGTATTTATAGTGTTTATATTTAGGAGTAAAATGACGTAGTATTGGGTTAGAATAATTAGGAAAAGACCCAAAAGCTCTTAAAATAAATTGTCGAGCCTCACCTATGATTCTGACCTACGGTCCATAGGTCCTACTATGGATCGTCTTGGTCGGCCGTAGGTAATGTTCAGAGATATGAATTTGGAACATCCATCGACGGGGCCCATATACGGTTGTTAGGTAAACCTACATACTGTACATGGCCACCGCAGGTCCTAAAAATATTCCCAATTTTTTTTGTTCATTTCCATTGTACCTATGGATGCCATCTACGGTAAGTAGATGCTTCTACGAACCGTAGGTCACACTTGCAACCCAAAAACAACATTTTATTTTATTCCTTTAAATTATTAGGTGTTACATTTATTAAAAAGGATTATTTATGATCTTGATTGCTTTAAGATTAGCATCAATTAAGTTGTGAAATGTTTTCTCACATTAAGGGATCATGGTTTGGTGAAAGATTTTCTCACTCATGGATGATTCAAGATTTAAGAAGATATTTAATGATGTTTTTAGCTTGGATTAGTAACTTAATTGTTTTTCCCATGGATGGTGATATGCTTGTATTATGACGACTAATTCCGTTGGGATTTTACTTAACACCGAGAGTTTATTGAGATGGAGGCTCTCCCGTTAGTAGTGGTTGGGTCTCTAGTAGCAATCTCCTTGTACCTAACAATGTGCCCCCTATAATGTCTTAAGTGACATAGCTATTGGATCCACACAAGCTAGAAGTTAAGGTCCTTTCCTTGGCAACTAGGGACATCTCTTTTCGGTGTGGAAGCAAGACACTACATTTCATGTTATAGCTCACATGGTCTATGTCGGTTAATAGTAAATATCCGACAAAATGAACCAAGTGATTCCTAAACGTTTTAAGAAGTTTTCTTTATGAATTCAACATGTACTGACCATGTTCATGATCTTCGGTTCTTCTTAAATGTTGTTACTATGTTTAGCTTGGCTAAGCATTTCATGTTTTCGATTATATCCCCTTATTATCATGTTTATGTTTTAATGTATATTCGTCATTCTTATTACATTCCATGTATTAATGCATACTTGTGTCTACATTGTTTCACTAATGTAGGGCTTGATGACTCTTCTCCCTCCATTCGTGGCTAATTGATCACTCTAGAGATTTGAATACTTGGTAAGTCCTCATACTACGAGGACAATGTAACTTTTATTGCTTTGCTACGTCTCTTAGGCTCGGATGTTGTACATGGTGTACGAGTTACGTTTATACCACTCCTCTTGATGTAATAGAGGCTTGTCAAGACTATGTTAGACTTCCACTTTTAAATTTCAAACTCTTTTATTCGTATGAGACTCTTTTCTTTTATCTATTATATTGTGTATATGTATGTCAAGTGGCTTGTGTCTCTCGGTGCCTCACACGTCATGTCTCGTCTAAGGTGTACTTTAGGTCCTGACAGCTGACCATCGCGATTGCGGAGGTTAGAACTCTCAATCGCAATGACCAAAGAAGGTCAACTCAGTCAACCCTTCATCGCTATCACGACCAAGGGCCACGCGGACATGAGCATAATGGATCAGGTCTTCAAAAATATGACCAAGCGCCCATGAAAACCAAGGGTAAAATTACCAACACCAATTGATGTGTGCATCAGCTGGTTTTGGCAAGTTTTAAATCTCTGGTGGAGTGTTCAGAATTTGTTCGGAACTCGTGCACTCAAATGAGCTATGCTACCCTACAAAATTCATTATTCTAGACTCGATAGAGAAGTTGAAACTTCCATATGAGGTCATCTTGGCAAAAAGTGGGTCCCACACCCAAACTCTATTTTAAGCCAAAATCCATAAGGGGCTCGAAATCAGCCCGAGAGCCTCGGGATCCACATGAAGGGTCGTTCTAAACAAAATTCAATATTTTAAAGATAATTGTGTTGACGATATTTTCATCCATGTCAATCATGCCACTAGCCTAATATTACCCTTTCAGAGATGATGAAACCGTCAGAATTGGATTCTAAGGTCGCCTTCCTGAACCTTTGATCAAAATAAACCGTTCAAGGTTCAAAAATAATAATACAAAACACATAAATTCCTATAAAAACCAAAAGAAAAATTATGGCTCAAATTTCTAGTCCCCGTAAGTTATAAATGACTTGGGGTCACTATAGGAACAATCTAAACGATGAGCAAAAGGCATCAACAAAGAAATGACCTAGAGGGTCATTACACAGAGTTGGTGAGTAGCCTTGTTTTAACCGGAAATGATATTATAATGGGTCTATAAAGGATAGGATGAATTGTTCGAGGATGTAAAAAGGTTTTTAAGTTTGAGGTGGTGATCAAGAGTGAAATTACGCATTCAAACACCATAGCTTACCTCATGTTTTAGCCACATTTTGAGTATAGTCCGGTGAATATTCATGTGTTTAGTGATTATAAGTTGTCTTGAGTTAATAGATATGATTAGGTTGATTTTAGGCCAAAAATAGCAAGAAAAGACCCATATGATGGATTGGAACACAAAGTGCAATAATCCAGACTAAGATGAAGCAATAATAGATGCAAGAAGGACTCAAAGATAGGCCTTACACCGTACCTGTACAAGAATTGAACTGTAGAGACTCAACAAAATGAGGCTGCATTTGAGAAATGGACCCCGCGATGTAAGGTAGTCCCTCTCACAATGAGCCACACCTTCTGACCACCTTATTTATTGGAATCGGCTTGACCCAGTCAATTTAGAGTCCAACCGAGATTAAGATTTTGACACTATTATAATATATATGTCTTTTGACAACACATCTAGGGTTATGAAGTATTGCTAAGGGTTTGAAATTACTACAAGATATTAGAATTAATTGATCTTAGTTTTCAGGTTTTATTTTCTGGTTTTAGTAGATTATTGTTGAATGAAACAGACTATCTTCCGAGAGTTGCATTAATCAAAGGTTCATATTACTTTCTATTGTATTAATGGTAACTATTAGTTTAAATTACTATAGTTATTATTTACGGCTAGTTATAAGTATATAAACTCATAACTAGGGTTATGGAACTTAGAGTAGGGATGACAACAATAAATTATTTACAATAAATATCATTTTTATGAAGGGGTGATGATTGTGTATTAAGTTCTTTCGCAATGGAAGTTTTATTTAAATAGTCGACAACATTAAAAAGAACTTGAATCTATTCTAACTTCTTCGAAAAAAGAAGTTAAGATTAGGTAAAATGATCATTACTAGGAATTTGGTGCTACGTGGCAACCACCATCTAATAACTTAAGCTCGAGAGAGGATAGTTTATCTGAGACTTTTGATGAATGGGAAAATTTACTCGACACCCAGTGCATTTGTTAAATTTTCACAACACCTGAATAAATTGATAGTGAAATATTTGTTTGAGTTTCGTTATCTAATAATTGAAACCGCAGGTCACATTTATTATTGACGCAAATTCAACTTGTCAAAGTAGTTAGCAGATTCTCATAAAAAAAAATTCCAATTTTCCAATGATAGTTACTAATTTGAATCCCAACATTAAATTATATAAGAACTCTAGTACGCTCTCTATGGGATTTGACCTCAACCTAGTTGGGTTACTATATTTTTCAATCGACCATATAGAAATAGAATTCTGAGTTCTAGTTGGTTTGATTTTTTTTTTTTAAATTGATAATATTTGGTAAATATATATTTAAATTCAAAAGCACCATGTTTTGCCTATAAACTTTGTTGTAACCTCAATGATATACAAGGGTTGTTTCTTCAAAGAAAGAAAGCAATCAAGCATAATGGATTATTGTTTGATTAGTTAAAAGTAAAGGATTACCTGTGTAGTGTTTCCTCCGTCATTGTAACAACCCTTTGTGTCTCAGCAATAATAGCTTCTGCCTGTACGATTGCAGCTTCTGCTTCTGCAATTGTGTCTGCAAATGCTTGTGCATTAATCTCCTGCCGTGGCTGCCTTGGAACCTCTGCTGACTTCAAAACTTTGATTTCTCCCATTCTAAATCGAAAACATATCCTTAATTGAAAATACAACAATATTTGCGACTACAGAATTAGAGAACACAGGTTTGATGTTTTTTTACAATAAAGTTACATGAGATTAATTGGCAAGGGAACACTCCCAAAATTTAATTTGAGATATACCAACTTAATTTGTTCTTGATTTAATTTTTAGGATTAGATTGAGCAAAAGTGAAAAAATGGGGTTGGATTGTGGGTCATGGATCTGTTCATCACTTTAAGAACTTGGTGGATAAAAATACAAATATATAAAATATCATTTTCATCCCAACACTTCAACATTAAATAAATTCATCCCTCCAAAAAATTAAATTACAATCCCAAGGAATATAATAAAATGTTAGTGTAGGCATTTTAATATTATATTATTTTACTTCTTTGAATTACCACATTAACAATTTCTTTTTTGATTGTTGGAGTAACTAGCAGCTTTGTTGCAATGTATAACATTGGTGCCTAATTACACAATGGTCAATTAATGACCAGAGGCAATATGGCATATTGATTTAGGAACGTTGCAGTGAACATTGTCAATGAAACGTTGGCAATGGTCATATAGTAACATCTACACGTACGTTAGTGCATTTGTTGCCCTTCACCATTACTTCTCCAAAACTTCTAGGCCATTTATCTTTTCTATTTACCATACCATTATCTTCCTATCAATTGGTAGGAATACTTACTCAACTATAAATAGTGGTAGTCTTTATTTGTTTTATACACAAGACAATATAGAGTGCCTAAAGCCTGTCAAAAAGAGAGTTCTTGTTAGTTGAAGGGAGATATTTTTTTGTGGATCTTTAGACTCAACTCTTGTCCAGATTTGTCGAGTTATATTTTGTGATTAGGTTTTTGTATCCTGGAGGGGAAAAGTCAAAAAGGACTTCTGCTGGACCGGTGAAAAACATTTGTTGTAGTGGACTTGAATCTCCTTAAAGAGAGCGAGATATTTGTGCCTCAGGCAGAAGAGATTTTTATTTCTTCATTTTATTTTTCAATTATAATCTTGTAATTCTGTTATTTTGTAATTTTTTCACTAACAATTTTAAGGAGCTTCATAATGGCTACAATTGAAAAAACCGCGGATGTCAAGATGGGAGACCTTAACAGGCCATTTCGGTTCAATGGAAACTATTTCAAGAGATTGAAGGGTAAAGTACTTTTTTGCTTAATTCTTCTCAATGTTTCTAATATTTTAATTGAGAAGAATCCTAATAAAGTAGACATCACCTATATGAATGATGATGAAAGTATTTCTCATCTAGAGAAAGTGGAAAAGTACATTAGTGATTCCTATAAGTATCGGTATTATATTCTTAATTGTCTATCTGATAATTTTTATGATTATTATGATAGAACTTACTCTAGTGCAAAGAAAATTTGGAAAACATTGCAAAGTAAGTATGATACCGAAGAGGCTGGAGCGAAAAAATATGCGGCTAGTAGATTTTTTCGTTTCCAAATGGTGGACAACAAATCAGTGGTAGACTAATCTTAAGACTTTATAATGATTGTTGGAGAGATAAGGTCCGAGGAGGTCAAAATTGGAGATAACCTTACTGTTTGTGGTATAGTAGATAAACTTCCACCTTCTTGAAAACAATTTCAAAAAACTATGCGCCACAAACAAAAGAAAACCTCCCTTGAGACGTTGATAATGCAAATCCGTATGGAAGAAGAGGCAAGGGGCCAAGATGCACTTTTACAAACAAAAGAGACCAACATCACAACGAAGGTAAATTTAATTACTTCAAATAATGTTACTCCTGAAACTCACAAAAACACTTCTTTGAAGCCTAAGAAGAAAAAATTGAAGAAAAATAATGGTAGACCTCCCAAAAAAAATAATGGTGAAAATAACCAAGCACAAAATCAACAAGTTCAAGATAAGGGACCGTGCTTTGTTTGTGGTAAGAGTGGGCATGTTGCTCAATTTTGCAGATTCCGGAAACGTGGTCCTAACCCTCAAGCAATCGTTACCGAAGAACCTTTTGTGGCGGTGATTACCGACATAAACATGGTTGAGAATGTTGATGGATGGTGGGCTGATGCTGGTGCAAACCGTCATGTCTGTTATGACAAAGATTGGTTTAAAGAATATACTCATTTTGAGGAGCCCAAAACCATCATGCTTGGTGATTCTCATACAACTCAAGTGCTTGGAACGGGAGATGTCAAATTGTGTATTACTTCTGGAAGAGTATTAACTTTGAAAGATGTACTCTATACTACTTCCATGAGGAAAAAATTGATGTCTAGTTTTCTTCTTAATAAAGTAGGCTTTAAACAGATTATTGAATCTGATCAATATGTAATTGTGAAGAAGGGTATTTTTGTGGGAAAGGGGTATGCTTGTAATGAGATGTTTAAAGTGAATGTGGAAAAGAATAAAGTTTCTACTTCTTTTTATATGGTTTCTTCTACCAATTTTGGGCATGCTCATTTGTGTCATATTAATGATCGTTATGTTGGAATCATGAGTAGTTTAGGATTGATCCCCATGGTTAAAAAGAATGTTGAAAAATGTGAGGCTTGTAGTAAAGCCAAAATCACTAAAAGACCTATTTTCAAGTTGAAAGAAAAACTGATTTGTTAGAACTAGTTCATACTGATATTTGTGAACTTGGAGGAATTTTAAGTCGTGGAGGTAATAAGTATTTTATCACTTTCATTGATGATTTTTCTAAGTTAACATATGTTTACTTGATTAAAAATAAAAGTAATGCTTTTCAATATTTTAAAACTTATCTCCATGAGGTTGAAAATTAGTTTGGAAGAAAAATAAAAAGAATTAGAAGTGATAGAGGCCACGAATATGAGTCAAATGAGTTTAATTATTTTGTTAGATCATTGATAAAAATTCATGAAACAACTCCTCCTTATTCTACTTCATCTAATGGTGTAGCAGAAAATAAAAATAGAACTTTGGTTGAATTGACTATTGTCATGCTTATTGAGTCACATGCACCTTTAAATTTAGGGGGTGAACCTATTTTAACTACTTGTTATGTGTTTAATCGTGTGCTTCATAAAAATTCTAAATTGACACCTTTTGAATTGTGGAGAGGTCACAAGCTAAGTAAGGAATATTTAAGAGTTTGGGGTTGTCTAGCCTTTGTGAGGCTATGAAGAAAAATGAGAAGAAGAGACTGATTTGCAGAGATAAAATCTCTATTTTTCTACGTATATTTCTGTTCAAAAGCTGGTGCATTTATACAGACTAAAACTTGGAGCGCAATCAACTAATCTAGCATACTCTCTAACTGACTGAATAATAATCTAACAAACTCTCTAACTTGACTCTCCACTATTTAACAAACTCTTTAACTTGACTAAACAAATAAAATGCTGAAAAAGAAAAATATATACAAGTTGCAAGTACTGTTCTGCCCTTGGCAGAAATTAAGTAAATCCACTTTTTTCAATATGTGCTTGAGATTCTGTTGGAGGTGAAGATTTTCCGGCAACACCCCCTTCATGTTGGAGGTCCCGGAGCTGATACCCAATTTGCCTAACAGATGCCGATGTAAAGGTCTAGATAAAGCTTTCATAAAAATGTCGGCTATCTTTGAAGAGGAAGGCACAAATGAGAGGAAAATCAAACCATCCAAAAGCTTCTCACGGACGAAGTGACAATCAAGCTTGATATGCTTAGTTCTCTCGTGAAAAACTGGATTTTTGGCGATATGAATGGCCGCTTGATTGTCACAATGGAGAGGAATAGGCAACAATGGTGGAGCAGAGAGATCTTGCAGAAGACGCACAATCCAAGCAATTTCAGCTACCAGTCGATGCATTGAACGATACTCCGCGTCTGCGGAGGAAAGAGATACAACTGGTTGCTTCTTTGATTTCCACGAGATGGGAGATCCACCTAAACTCAAAAAAAACAACCACTAACTGACCGACGAGATTCAGGGCATGTAGGCCAATCTGAGTCGCAATAAGCAAGAGTTTGAAATGAGGAAGCATGAGACATGAACAAACCAATTCCGGGGTCATGACAAAGATATCACAAAGTATGTAGTGCTTCTTGGTAGTGCCCAAAACATGGCGATTGCATAAATTGACTGAGAGATTGTACAGTAATGGAGAGATCTGGCCGAGTATGCGATAAAAAATTCAACTTTCCAATCAGGCGATGATAAATAGTAGGATCTGAAAGGGGAGAACCGCAGGTGGAAGTGAGTTTAAGAGTTGGATCCAAAGGAGAAGAGGCAGGTCTGGCATCCAAGCAATCAAATTCAGCCAACAAGTCCAAAGTAAACTTGCGTTGTGTGATAAGCAGACCTCCTTTATGACGAATCAGTTCCAATCTCAAAAAATAACTGGCGAAGCCCAAATCCTTGATTTTGAACTCATTATGAAGGAACTCCTTGATATAAGATATTTCACTCTCATTGTCTCTTGTGATAATAATGTCGTCAACATAAAGAGCAATAATTATGATTAAAGTTCCAGTGGTTTTGAAGAAAAGTGAGTAGTCATTGAGTGATGAGATGAAACCCCTGGTGCCTAAAGCAGATGATAAGCGAGAATACCACTGACGAGATACCTGTTTTAGGCCATATAAAGATTTCCGAAGTCGACAAACAAGAGGAGGAGAAGGACCAGACAATCCAGGAGGAAAACGCATATACACTTCTTCATCAAGCTCACCATGTAAGAATGCGTTATTAACAACTAGTTGATATAAATTCCAATGTCGTTTCACTGCAATTGCAAGAATACATCGAATAGCAGTTAATTTAACTACAGGGGAAAAAGTTTTGGTGTAATCCAAACCTTCCCATTGAGTATCTCCACGAACAACAAGCCTAGATTTGAGTCATTCAAGTGAACCATCTGATTTTAATTTGACCTTGTATACCCATTTGCAGGCAAGTACCTTCTTTCCAGCAGGTAAAGGAACAACATCCCAAGTATGATTGGAGTCCAATGCAACAAATTCTTGTTCCATAGCAGGCTGCCATCCTGGATATTGAATAGCCTGATGTTATGAAATAGGTTCTTGAATTTGACAAATAGAGGTTACCAATCTCTGATTGTCTTGAGTTAAAGCAGAGAAAGAAAAAGAATGAATAGGCAAACAAGGTGGATTAGGGGAAAAATTAGAAAAAGTAGCATTACAAATGTAGTCTGACAAGAACTTAGGTTGGTGATGCTCTCTTTGAGATTTCCTCAATACAGGCTCTCCTGCTGATGGTAATGGTGTAGAAGTGAAATCAGAAGGAGCAGAGGAAGAACACACAGGTTGGATAGGTGAACCGGGAGTTGAGATACTAGGTTGGTCCATAGGCTGGGATGGAGTACAAGATATTGATGGCGCAATAGGATCATGAGAAAGAGAGGTAGAACATGGAAGAGGATCGAAAGGTGGATAATGTGAAGGAAACAATTTTTGCAATGTGGTAGGATAGGGAAAAGGAAAAACAGTCTCAATGAACTTCACATCCCTAGAAATAAAAACTTGTTTGTTAAGAAGATTTAAGATCCTGTAACATTTCTGCCCAAATGGATAGCCAAGAAAAACATCAGGTATGGCTCTAGGATCCAACTTATCCCTTTGTCGAGGAAGTGAATAATCAAAACAAAGGCATCCAAAACATCTTAGGAACTCATAGTTAGGTTGCCGACCAAAAAGAATATAATAAGGAGATCTGTTATGAAGAATTTTGGAAGGGAACCGATTGATCAAATAGGTAGCAGTCAATAAAGCATCACCCCAATACCTCTTAGGTGTATGAGACTAAAAAAAAAGAGCCTGACAAGTCTCTTAAAGATGTCGATGTTTGCGCTCTACAACTCCATTTTGTTGTGGAGTTCCTACACATGAAGTTTGATGAATAATACCTTGAGAAGAAAAAAATTCCTTAAGAACATTTCCAGTTCGTAATTCAAAAGCATTGTCCGACCTTATTATCTTGATCTTGGTAGAAAATTGTCTTTCTACGAGAGATAGGAATGTTTGGAGTGTAGGAAAAGCAGTAGATTTGGTATTGAGAAGAAAAGTCCAAGTACTCCTAGAAAAATCATCCACAATTGTAAGAAAATATTTTTCACCTTTATAGGTTGGTGTATGAAATGGTCCCCAAGTATCTATATGAATTAACTCAAAACAATGCTTATAGGAGATTGAACTAATAGGAAATGGTAGCTTAGTTTGCCTAGCCAAAGGACAAATAGTACAACACAAATCTTTTTGAGTTGCAATCTTACGAGGAAGCCCTTTAATGTATTTCATAGCATGAAAAGGTAGATGACCCAAACGACAATGCCACAATTTCTCTAACTCAAAAATGTTAAAAATTGAAATTGTTTCATTGATATCAACTATTTCATTACAAACAGAATTCTGAGACTTAGAGCTAAAAACTCTTGGAAGAACAGAAATAGGAAAATAAAAAGATTTCAAATTACTTTATTACGGAAAATTAATAAAAGAAGACATTGGTGCACTGGATTTGTCAGATTTGTCTTATAGTAGGCAAGGTTTATCTTTCAACAGGTAGAGATCAGTAGAAGCATCACCAAAAGCTTAACCCTTCATCAATGAAGGGGCCTGCATATAACACCCAATTTTAGTAAAAGTCAGACCACAATTGAATTGCTCACATAATTTCTTGACTGAAAGTAAATTGTGCCTAAATGTAGGAACAAAGAGTACATTTTGAAGCACAATTTGAGATGTAATATAGATCTTTCCTATCTTATGGACTGGAAATTTATATGAATTAGGGAGATGGACCATTACAGGGGTCTTAAGAACAATAACATCGTGTAACAAGGACTCATCAAAAGTCATATGCTGTGTAGCCCCTGAATCAATGATCCATGAGTTGTTTGGAGTTTTGGAACAAAAAAAGGAAAAACATTGGTAGTCAGTATTCATACCAGCCAGGTTTGCAGTTGCATTTGGTTCAGAAATTGAAACATTTGAACTACCTCCCTGTACGTTGGAATTAGCTGCCTACATAGACTGAAACAACTGAATTAGATTGTCACATTGTTCTTTTGAAAAACTCTGGTTATTAACCAGGTTAGACAAAGCATTTCCTCATGCTCCATTAATGAATGATTCACTAGATTCTGCAATATGGGCTTGTTGATGTTCATAGCCCCTTCGATTTGGTTTGTTGATCTTGAACTGTGATGGATACCCGACCAATTTATAGCATTGTTCCTTCTCATGTCCAGACTTCTGTACAATATTTGCAGTACATATCACTTTTATTTCCTTGATATTGATTTATTCCTTTGCATTCCATAGGTTTTTTCTGAGAGGTCCACTTCTGTCCAGTCATGAAAGCAGAAGAATCAGTAGAAATCTAATGATTAGAGTGTACTCTTTTTGTGTCTCTTGATGTAGTATGATAGAATATGCTTGTGCTGCATTTGGGAGTGGCCTCATCAATATGTTCCCTTTAGCCACATTGTATGCCTCATTTAATCCCATTAAGAATTGGGTTAGCTTTTGATCTTCAATCATCTTCTGATTATGCCCTTTTGCACCACAACTACATTCACAAGAACAAGTCATAAAAGTATTGAGTTCCTTCAGTTGATCCCAGATTCACTTTAGTTTGGTGAAGTATGATGCAACATCAGAAACTCCTTGACTCATATTGTTGAGTGCTCTCTGAAGTTGAAACAACTTTGTTCCATCAGCTTTACCATACCTCTCTTCAAGCTCATTCCAAAGATCCGCTGCAGTCTGAGAGTATATCACACTCTCATCTATTTATGTACGGAGAGAATTGAGTAACCAAGCAATAACCATATCGTTGCAACGAATCCATTGCTTTAGCATGTTTGAACCTTTCAGTGGTGCTGGTCAAGATCTATTTATTAACCCTAACTTGTTCTTTGCAGACAAGGAAATTAGGATTCCTTTTTTCCAGTTACCATAACTGGATCCATCAAATATGACGTTTACAAGATGCATACCTGGTGCATCAGAAGCAGAAAGATAATAAGGATGGGATACATCAATATTGTTGGGATCTTTTATACCTATGTTAGAAGCTTTTGGATCTGTACTGTCATCTGTATTGTTGCCCATTCTAGATCTGTATTACTCAAGAAAATATTTCAAAATATAAAAGAAGTTATTGCTCTGATACCATGAAGAAAAACGAGAAGAAGAGATTGATTTGCAGAGATAAAATTTCTATTTTTCTACATATATTTCTGTTCAAGAGTGGTGCATTTATACATACTAAAACTTGGAGCGCAATCCACTAATCTAACATACTCTCTAACTGACTGAATAAAAATCTAACAAACTCTCCACTATCTAACAAATTCTCTAACTTGACTCTCCACTATCTAACAAACTCTTTAACTTGACTAAACAAATAAAATGCTGAAAAAGAAAAATATATACAAGCTGCAAATAATGTTCTGCCCTTGGCACAAATTAAGTAAATCCACTTTTTTAAATATGTGCTTGAGATTCTGTTAGAGGTGAAGATTTTTCGGCAATAGGCTAATAGATCCCAACATTACAGAGTTGGATACGAAAGTGACTACTCGTGTTTTTCCTGTTTATGCTTCAAATAGTACAGCCTATAGATTTTTTTAATCTTGAAGATAATGTTATAATTGTGTCACGACCCGAGTCTACACCCTGGACGTGGCCATCACTTGAAGACCATTGCTGGTCCCCAAGCGAACCCTCATCCTGGATGACTACAAGCGGAAGACTAACTCAAGCATGCAAAAGCTTAAAAATTGAATAAAATTCATGAAACTTAAATAGAAAGCTTTAACTCAAAAGAAAACTCTGAATAAAATAAATAATACAGACTTCTCAACTATACTGACTATCTATGAAGCATCTAACTGATAAATATGGAAGGCGGGACAAGACCCACAACATCTTGACTAAATTGAATAGTAAATGAAATCCTCCGGAAACAAGGACGATCACCATAGCTAACTCGAACTCTCAGATGTATCAACGAAGCTCCTGTTGATGTGTAACACCCCAGAATATTTTTTAGCTAAGACTTGAACCGTCCTTCGTTGTGAGTAGTATAAGGAATTTAAAATTTCTTAAGTATTAAGGTCAGGTCACTAGATGTAGCACCTTGAGTTTCAAAAAGAACTTAATTGGAAATAGCAAAAATCTGAAATTTTGAAAGTTAAGCTAAGTATGAGTTTTGGGTTGATATCAAACGACCATAACTTCTAGCTCAGGATGAGTTAGGTGTGATACCATATACCGTAGGAAATATATTTGAATTATCTTTCCAACGCCTCTGAGTTTGCTCAATTTCGAGTTCATATGTGGGAGATATGTGCAGTCGAAGTTGGGTTCTCTAGATAAGGAAAGTCAAAACCAGATTTTAGAAGGGTATTTTTGTCTTTTCCTTACCAAATCAGATTTTATTCATTTTTAGTAAGGTTATAAGGGTCTAATCCTATTTTTTCAGTTTTATAATCCTAAAATTAGCCTAGGGTTTTAGTTGAGAGTTCAAGAAGAGAAAAGAGGAGAAAAGAGGACAGGACCAAGCGTTCGTCGAGAGTCTTGTGTTTTGTTGCGGATTTTCACCATGGGTTTAATCTCTAAGAGGTATGTAAGCTTCCATAGTGTTGGGTTTTTTCACCTACACGCTAAACATGTTATTTTCAACGCAAATTTCATTCTTGAAGTTGAAAGATTAGAGTTCTTGATGAGTTCTTCATAGGTGTTCTTGAAGTTCTTTCTAAATCTTGTTGTGTTGGGCTTTTGATGATTTATTGAGATAAAAGTGACTGTTTTAAGGGATGTATTGAGTAGATTAAAGTTTACTTATGTTAAGTAATTTATTCTAAGTGATTGGGGAAGAAACCGTTTGATTCTAGGCGAGTTAGGGTGAGAAAATGAGCAAAGAATTTCGTCAGGTCTTCTGGGTTGGGGCCTGGTGCGTCGCGCCAGCCAGAGAGCTTCAAAGTATGCTCTGAATTTTAGGGGCTGGCTCCCCAAACCACCCATAGCCCCAGGGTCGCCTGCCCGTCCAGTTTGCAATCGGTTGCTCCGTTAGAGTTCTTTCGAAGGGTACCTTCACTCCTTTTCGATTATAACTACTCTAAGCTACTTATAAACACTTAAAATCATTACTAACATGATAATAACCTTGAATTAATAATTCAAATTCAAGGTAGAGTTGAGAGTTAAGTTTTGAGATTTTTTTCGAACATTCTAAGAAAGTCCCTTTGAGTCCTTTTGTGGAGTCTTCTACAACTTCTAGTAACTTGTTCCAAGACTCAAGTAAGTGAGCATGAGATTGAGGAGAATGTATACATGAGTCTACACTATCATCTATATCTTTCATATCATGAACCATAACTCTTGAATTCATAATTCACTTTCTAGAGTAAGTTAAGAGTAGAGTTCAAGAAGGTCTTTGAGTACAATTGTGAATCCTTTGATACCCACCATAGATTTAAGTTAAATTTTGAGAAGTAAGTATGAGAATGAGAAGAGTCGTATACCCGAGTTCCTTATTAATATTTTGACCCTTGATTCAAGTCGTTCATGCCGATAACTTCCGCATGAACTCCATCAGTTTAGTATCTTTGAAAGGAGTAGTATCTTCAAGTTCTAAGTCTTGAGTATCGAGTTCCTAACCCTTCTGAGATTATAATCCTAATCATGGGACTATTATCTATTACCCATGAAGTCCATGAGTTGAGTTGTTCATGCCCATAATTCCGCATGAATATTATAAGTCGAATAATCTTGAGATGAGAAGTATCTTTGAGTCCTTGAGTTGAGTAGTTCATGCTCATAATTCCGCATGAATCCTCTGAGTTGAGAAATCTTGAAATTAGTAGTATCATTGAAGTTCTTGAGTTCCAAGTATTTGAGTTCTATCTATGGTTATTGAAAACCTTGCATTGAGTTGTTCAAGTCCATAATTCGGCGTGAACCATATTTTAAGAAGTCTTTTACAAATGTTTAAAGTTTTTTTGAAGACTTAAGCTTTGAAGTTGATTAAAGAGTAAGAGTAAAGTTCATTCTCTTGAAAATGATATATGAGAACTAAGTATTCCCAAGAGTAAATGTTTTCACATTTAAGATGAGAGGAAACTGAGATTTCCAAAAGAGTTTTGAGCAAGAAAGGGAACATCGATTCCAAGAGAGCTTTTAAGTTAAGTTTTTGACTAAGTTTTTGAGTAATTATCTCAAACAAAAGAAAGAATTTTGATTTTACAAATATATGACCTAAGTATATTTTGGGAATAGTATTGAGCACCGATATGGGGATGCGAGTTCGTATTAACTCAAGTCTCCATAAACCATGTAGCCATCATGGGTAGTAAAGGATCATACTTTTTATATGACTCCTTAAGATGCTTTTAACATAGACTAGTAGATCCACTAAGTTAAGTTAGGTTATATACCCCCGAAAAGGTATAGGACGATCCTTGGCAGCGTGAGGTAAAGTGTTGTATCTCACTATAGCCTTAAGTGATGGTTGTCGATTAGAGAAAGTCCCACAAAAACTATATTACTTTATTATATAAGTAAATTTGAGTTTGTTATTGCATTTCTTTAATTAACTAAGTTGTTTTTACTATTTTATAAATCTTTCCATATATTGCATGTGTATTGTTGCTTTATATTGATTTGAGTACCCAGATTCGAATATCATATTTTTGAGTTGAGTATCTAATCTCTGAGTTGAGTATCTTATCCTTGAGTACTTCTGAGTTGAGTAAGTTGAGTAATTTTGAGTATCCTTGAGTATTCCTTGAGTTGAGTAAGTTTGAGAAGAGGTAAGTATGTTTCCTTTTTATCAAGTTTCAAGCTTATGTTTATGTTTTAG
>JAJOOS010001341.1:0-25557 GCA_029582725.1 Solanum chiquidenum | reverse complement strand
AAACTCTATACTCTTTACTTGACTTGAAACTCGAGTCTTAAAATGAAGTTAAAACGTTCAATGAAGACTCTTGAAAACTTTAAAGACTTGCTTTGACTTACTTCTTCACTTTTAGACTTGACTTCTAACTTCACTTGACTTTGATCCGAACTTGCCTTTAATTGGATATATGAATTCAAGGGTAGTGATCTCATGTTTATGGATGAGTTCTTGACGTTTAGACGTACCTTGGAGTGTTGGAAACAACTATAAAACATAGGTACAATACTAAGGAACATGCATGAACAAGTTGGGGAAGAAAGGAAAGGGTTGGCGTCCTTGGCGCTCTGAGAGGCGCGGGGCGCCAGCCCTCAATGCTAAGAAGGCTTGGTGAGGCGCCCTGCATGGCGCGCCGCCCCAAGGGGGAAAGTTCAGAGTCCCTTTTGGGGCGCGATGCGCCACTCTTTTCCTCAGAAAACCCGACTTTTCTCCTTCATTTTTCCAACTATAAACCTCCTTAACTCCCTTGGTTCCAGCCCCAAACACTTAGGATCCTAAAACCCCTCAACATACAATAGATTTCAACTCGAAACACAACCGGAACATGTCCCAAATCAACAAGGAATTTCCAACACAAATACAACCAACAACATTAACAACACAACCAACAACTTCCACAACTCAACCAATCTTTTCTCGGAAATAAAATGAGTTTAGGGTGTGGGGGAAAGAACCAACCCAACACTATAACTCACATACCTAATAGGGATCACCCCCGACGATATCCACGACGATCTTTGACGAAACCTTGCTTGATCTCCTCTTTCTCCTCTTCTTCTCCTCTTCACTCTCAAACCCTTACTCTCACTCTTTTAAAATGGGAAAACTGATCTAAAAATCAGGCTAATACACTAATATAACCAAAAGAATTGGTTAGTGAAAAGACCAAAATACCTTTACATTTTCCGGACGGAATTTCCTGCCAACTGCCCAACTTCCAAAGGGCATAACTCACTCATACGAACTCGAAATCGATCGAACTTAAAGGCGTTGGAAAGATCATTCCACGAGCTTCGCAAACATAACTGGAACTACACTTAAATCATCTTGAACTAAGACTTATGACTGCTCAACGTTGGCCAAAACTCACCTTTTCCCATACTTAACCAAAATTTCCAGATTTTTAATTCTTTCCAAAAATGACAAAATTCCAATTCTAAGCCTCTTCATCGTTATTTCAAATTGCCGGATGTTACAATATCTCCCCCTTGGAAACATTCATCCTCGAATGAGGCTACTCTTACAACGCTAAGGGGTAACATCAAATGTAAACACCCAACAAGCAACCATGCAAACGCAACAACAACAACATGCTCACTGTAGGTTAAAGAGCACTAGGAAGGAAATTAGTACCTTGATCTGCATTTCCTCCGTATTCAAAGAGATATGTATATCTCTTCTTCATGTCCTCTTCGGCTTCCCAAGTAGCTTTCTCAACAAATTGGTTCCTCCAAAGGACCTTGACTGATGCTACATCTTTCATTCTCAACCTACAAACTTGCCGATCTAAAATCTGAACAGGAATCTCCTCATAAGACAAGCTATCCTTGATCCTAATACTTTCAGTCGGTAGGATCAATGAAGGATCGCCTATGCACTTCTTCAACATGGAGATGTGGAATACCGGATGAACCGATGCTAGATCCTGTGGTAACTCCAACTCGTATGCAACATTGCCAATCCTCTTGGCTATGCGGTAAGGTCCAATATACCGGGGACTAAGTTTCCCCTTCTTACCAAACCTCATTACCCCCTTCATTGGTGAAACTTTCAAGTATACCCAATCATCTACTTCGAACTCCAATGCCCTTCTCCTAACATCGGTGTAGGATGACTCTGTGCCGTTCTCAACCTCTCTTGAATCACTTTCACCTTCTCCATAGCTTGGTGAACTAAATCTGGTCCTATCAACCTTGCTTCACCAACTTCAAACCATCCAGTAGGAGATCCACATCTTCTCTCATAAAGAGCTTCATATGGAACCATCTGGATACTTGAGTGATAATTGTTGTTGTAGGCAAACTCAATGAGAGGTAGGTGATCATCCCAATTACCTTTTAAATCGATCACACAAGCCCTCAACATATCTTCTAAAGTCTGAATAGTACGCTCGGCTTGCCCATCAGTCTGAGGATGAAAAACAGTACTTAAGTTCACCTTTGAACCCAAGCCTTTCTGAAAAGATTTCCAGAACTTGTGCAGTAAACTATGCACCTCTATCTGAAATAATGGAGATTGGCACTCCATGAAGTCTCACTATCTCTTGAATATATAACTTGGCATAATCTTCTGCTGAATGGGTAGTCTTTACCGGTAGAAAATGAGTTGACTTTGTCATTCTGCATTAAGACACAACCCAAACCAACTCTAGATGCATCACAATACACCACAAACCCTTGAGTACCTTCAGCTAGGGTCAGAACTGGAGCGGTAATCAACCTCTTTTTCAATTCCTGAAAGCTTTTCTCACAAGCTTCAGACCATTGAAATTTTATTGTCTTCTGAGTCAACTTGGTCAAAGGAGATGCAATAGACGAGAACCCATATACAAACCTTCTATAATGGCCAACTGAACCCAAGAAACTCCTAATTTTAGTTGGAGATGTGGGTCTAGGCCAATTCTGCACTGCCTCAATCTTCTGAGTATCAACTTTAATTCCATCACCGGACACAATGTGGCCTAGGAATGCCACAGACTTAAGCCAAAACTCACACTTAGAGAACTTGGGATACAACTCCTTATCTTTCAAAGTCTGAAGAACTATTCTGAGATGACTAGCATGATCTTCTTCATTCCTTGAATAGATTAGTATGTCATCTATGAGACGATAACAAACATATCTAAATAAGGTTTGAAGACTCTATTCATAAGGTCCATGAAAGCTGCCGGTGCATTGGTCAAACCAAAGGACATGACCAAAAACTCATAATGACCATATCTGGTCTTGAAAGTTGTCTTTGGAATATCACATTCCCTTTTTCTTAATTGATGACAGCATGATCTGAGGTCAATTTTCGAAAAACAGGTGGCACATTGAAGCTGATAAAAAAGATCATCAATCCTCGGAAGAGGGTACTTATTCTTGATGGTAACCTTATTCAGCTGACGGTAGTCTATACACATCCTAAGGGAACCATCTTTCTTTCTCACAAACAAGACCGGAGCGCCCCAAGGTGAGACACTTGGTCGAATGAAACCCTTATCTAGTAGATCTTTCAACTGCTCTTTCAACTCTGCTGGTGCCATTCTATATGGCGGAATAGCGATAGGACGAGTATCAGGAATGAGATTTATGCCGAACTCTATTTCTCTCTCGGGAGGAATTCGGAGTAGATCATCAGGAAAAACTTATGGAAACTCTCTTACTATAGGAACTGACTGAATATGAGGTATCTCAACACTAGAGTCATAAACTCGAACTAAGTGATAGACACAACCCTTCGAAACTAACTTTCTCGCCTTAAGGTATGAAATGAAACGACCCTTAGGCACTACTGAACTACTAATCCACTCTATAACTGGCTCACTCGGAAACTGAAACTTTACCACTCGATTTCTACAATCTATCGATGCATAACAAGCATGAAGCCAATCCATACCTAGAATGACATCAAAATCTACCATGTCTAACTCAACTAGATCAACCATGGTGCTCTTGTGATTGATAGAAACAGGACAATCACGATAAACTCTTTCTGCTAGAATAGACTCCCCAATAGGTGTAGAAACACAAAAGGGTTCACAAAGTCTTTCAGGAAGAACATCAAACTGATTTGCAACATAAGGAGTTACAAAAGATAAACTTGCTCCTGGGTCTAGCAAAGCATACACATCAAAAGCAAAGACTTTGATCATACCAGTGACAACATTTGGAGAGTTCTCTTGCTCATGGCGACTGGTGATTGCATAGAGGCGGTTTGCTCCTCCGCCGATACTACAAGTAGCTCCTCTAGGTGCCGTCCTGTCTGCGGGAGCAACAGAAGAAGATTGGGCCCTACTACCCATATTTCCACTACCTTGCTTATTCTTTTGGCACTCCTCCATGAAGTGACCCTCTTGTCCACACTTAAAGCAACCTGTCTGGCCCTGACGACACTTCCCTGGGTGGGCTCTACCACACCTAGCACATGCAGAAATCAAACTACCTCCTTGTGCCACACTACCTGAAGACTGTGTTGGTCTAGCCTTGAAGTCCTTCAAATTCTGGCCATTATATTCACCTCTGTATCTGGGTGCAGGTGCACTAGAAAATGATGGAACAGGTCCCTTTTGCCTTTGCTGAAAGGGTGAACGGTTTGAATTACCCTTCTGCTGCCCGGACTCATTACTAGTCTTGACTCTCTTATTTCTGAACTCTTCCCTGTCCCTCAGCTTCTCTTCCTCAACCTTCTATACATAGACCATCAACCTTGATATGTCCATGTCCCCGATAATCATTGCAGCCCTACCTTCCTTACTCGACAACCGAGACAGCCCAGCAACAAACAAACTCATTCTATTCATCATGTCCGCAACCATCTCCGGAGCATAACGGGACAGTTGGGTGAACTTCAGACTATACTCATGAACACTCAAAGACTCCTGCTTAAGTGTGAGGAACTCGCGTACCTTGGCCTCTTTCAATTCTCGAGGAAAGAAACGCCCCAAGAAAACTTCCTCAAAACAGGCCCAACTCGCAGGTGGTGCATTCTCAACTCTGCCCCCTTTCCACTGGTCGAACTAAGTTCTACCAACATCCTTCAATTGATATGCAGCTAGTTCAACCCGCTCAGTATCTGCCACATGCATCACATCAAAAATCTTTTTCAGCTCCTCAACATAACGTCTAGGAAGATGCCCTCTGCCAATTCTTCGTGGAGGCATGACTATCTGAAACACGCGCAAGCATGAATTAAAAAGAAACTTTTTAGAGATAAACTCTAACGCACGAGATGAGTGTGAAAGAAGTGACAAATCTTCCTAAGTGTCGTAGCCTTCTAATTAAAGGTGTGGCGCGCTTCACACCGATAACTAGGACTCTACAGACACGGCTTCATAGACTCCCTAGGACTCTTGAACTCTGGGCTCTGATACCAAGTTTGTCAAGCCCCGAGCCTACACCCTGGGCGTGGCCGGCACTCGAAGACCATTGCTGGCTCCCAAGCGAACACTTGGTCTGGCTTTCTTAACCCAGCGGAAACCTAACTCAACAGCATAACTCAATGCGATGCAAGGTTATAAAACAACCCAACTGATAAAATCTTGCAAAATGCAACTTGAGTCTCAAAATAGAATACTTAAATATATACATAGATGGGAGACTCAAAACTAACTGACTGACTGTCTATGAAACCTCTATAATACTGAGATGGATGTTGGGACAGACCCCACAACCTCCTAATAAAGCAAACCTAAGAGAACAAAATAACCGAGTCCATTGGAAAGCAAGGAGGCTCACCACTGACTCTAGAGTGCTCAACTGGATCAACGGCGTACTGGATGCTAATCCTGGGTACCTGCGTCTGCATCGTCATAAGATGCAGGCCAACTGGCATCAGTACATTGAATGTACGAGTATGCGAGCTGGAAATCTAAACCACAACTTAAGCTAGAAATGAGTACAAAGGAACTCTTACCGTGGCTCTGTTCGACTCATGAATAACTGAACTCAATATATAAAGCAATAAGACACATGCAATATATAAAGCTTGTAAAACAGTATAAACAACTATAAAAGTAATTTAACTTTTGTGGGAGGTTCTGTAACCGACAATCACCACTATGAGCCCTAGTGATGATACAACGTTTTACCTCACGTTGCCCGAGGACCATCCTATAGCTTGCCGTGATATAGGAAGCTAACTTTACTAAGTGGATCCACTAGCTTAACTTTACGTGATCATCTAAAAAGAATGATCCGTCAAATCCCATGTTGGCGCATGGTTCTTATGGAGAGTTGAGTTAATATGAACTCGTGTCCCCAATTCGGTGCTCAATACTACTCCCAAAAATACTTTAGCTCATAAGTGTTTTAAACACATCTTTCTTTAGTTTGAGATAATTGCTGAAGGTCTAGCCCGAAGGCTCACTTGGAATCGATGTTCCTTTTTCTTGAAAACTAGCCCAAAGGCTCTTTTGGAAATCATTGTTCCTTTCTTACTCAATGTGAAAACATTTATAAACTTCTTTGGGAATACTTAGTTCCCTAATCACTTTTTCGAAATGAACTCAGCTTTAAACTCTTGGCTTAACTTGAAACTCTATACTCTTTACTTGACTTGAAACTCGAGTCTTAAAATGAAGTTAAAACGTTCAATGAAGACTCTTGAAAACTTTAAAGACTTGCTTTGACTCACTTCTTCACTTTTAGACTTGACTTCTAACTTCACTTGACTTTGATCCGAACTTGCCTTGAATTGGATATATGAATTCAAGGGTAGTGATCTCATGTTTATGGATGAGTTCTTGACGTTTAGACGTACCTTGGAGTGTTGGAAACAACTATAAAACATAGGTACAATACTAAGGAACATGCATGAACAAGTTGGGGAAGAAAGGAAAGGGTTGGCGTCCTTGGCGCTCTAAGAGGCGCGGGGCGCCAGCCCTCAAAGTTCAGAAGGCTTGGTGAGGCGCCCTGCATGGCGCGCCGCCCCAAGGGGAAAAGTTCAGAATCCCTTTTGGGGCACGCTGGCAGGCGCGACGCGCCACTCTTTTCCCCAGAAAACCCGACTTTTCTCCTTCATTTTTCCAACTCTAAACCTCCTTAACTCCCATGGTTCCAGCCCCAAACACTTAGGATCCTAAAACCCCTCAACATACAATAGATTTCAACTCGAAACACAACCGGAACATGTCCCAAATCAGCAAGGAATTTCCAACACAAATACAACCAACAACTTCCACAACTCAACCAATCTTTTCTCGGAAATAAAACGAGTTTAGCGTGTGGGGGAAAGAACCAACCCAACACTATAACTCACATACCTATTAGGGATCACCCCCGACGATATCCACGATGATCTTTGATGAAACCTTGCTTGATCTCCTCTTTCTCCTCTTCTTCTCCTCTTCTTCTCCTCTTCTTCTCCTCTTCACTCTCAAACCCTTACTCTCACTCTTTTAAAATGGGAAAACTGATCTAAAAATCAGGCTAATACACTAATATAACCAAAAGAATTGGTTAGTGAAAAGACCAAAATACCCTTACATTTTCCGGACGGAATTCCCTGCCAACTGCCCAACTTCCAAAGGGCATAACTCACTCATACGAACTCGAAATCGAGCGAAATTAAAGGCGTTGGAAAGATCATTCCACGAGCTTCGCAAAAATAACTGGAACTACACCTAACTCATCCTGAGCTAAGATTAATGACTGCTCAAAGTTGGCCAAAACTCACCTTTTCCCATACTTAACCAAAATTTCCAGATTTTTAATTCTTTCCAAAAAATGACAAAATTCCAATTCTAAGCCTCTTCATCGTTATTTCAAATTGCCGGATGTTACAGTTATGGCACAAGAGACTTAGCCACATCAGCGAGAAAGGGCTAAATGTTCTAGCCAAGAAGAATTTATTGTCAAATTTCCAAAGTACGAAATTAGAAAGTGTGAGCACTGTTTGGCTGGTAAACATAATAGAGTTTCCTTTAAGTCTAACCCTCCTTTGAGAAAGACAAAGTTGCTTGAATTGGTGCACTCTGATTTATGCGGTCCAATGAAGACAAGGACATTGGGTGGTGCACTCTACTTTGTCACTTTTATTGATGACTGCTCGAGAAAACTTTGGGTCTATGTCTTGAAGACTAAAGACCTAGTGTTAGGTGTCTTCAAGCAGTTTCAGGCTTCAGTTGAAAGAGAAACTGGAAAGAAACTGAAATGTATTCGTACTGATAATGGTGGTGAATATTATGGACCATTTGATGAATACTGCAAGCATCAAGGTATTAGACACCAGAAGACTCCTCCTAAGACTCCTCAGCTTAATGGTTTGGCTGAGAGGATGAACAGGACCTTGATGGAAAGAGTTAGATGTTTGCTTTCTGAAGCAAAGTTGTCGAACTCTTTTTAGGGTGAGGCTTTATTGACCGCTGCACATGTTATTAATCTATCTCCTACTGTTGCTTTGCAAAGTGATGTGCCAAATATAGTTTGGTATGGGAAAGATGTTTCCTATGACCATTTAAGAGTATTTGATTGCAAAGCTTTTGTACATGTGCCGAAAGATGAGAGGTGAAAGTTAGATGCCAAGACAAGGCAATGCATCTTCATTGGATATGGCCTTGATAAATTTGGTTGCAGGCTATATGATCCAATTGAGAAGAAACTCGTGAGAAGCCGTAATATTATTTTCATGGAGAATCAAACAATTGAAGATATTGACAAAACGGAGAAACTAGAATCTTCAAGTTTTGATGGCATGGTTCATCAAGATGAAGTTCCTCACACAAGTATGCATGATGTTGTTGGGCTTGATGATCATGGTGACGACCATAATCATGTATCGAATCAACATATTGATGTTGATAATAACAATAATGTTATTGATGATCCTCCTGCTCATTAAGTTATGGACGAATTAAATATTCCGCTTAGGAGGTCCACAAGACATCGAGTTCCTTCCTCTCGTTATTCACCCAATGAGTATGTGTTACTCACTGACGGGGGAGAATCTCAATGTTGTGAGGAGGCCATGGAAGATGATCACAAGGATCAATAGATTGAAGCCATGCAAGATGAGATGAAGTCTCTGCATGAGAACCACACTTATGAGTTGGTAAAATTGCCCAAGGGCATGAGATCTTTGAAGAACAAGTGGGTGTTCAAATTTAAAGTTAAGAACACAACCTGAAGCCCAGGTACAAAGCTAGATTAGTTGTTAAGGGATATGGTCAGAGGAAGGGTATTGACTTTGACAAAATATTTTCTCCTGTTGTGAAAATGTCCTCGATTCGTACAGTTCTAGGTTTGACTTCTAGTCTTAATTTAGAGATTGAGCAGATGGACGTGAAGACGGCTTTCCTTCACGGTGACCTAGAAAAAGAGATTTATATGGAACAACCTGAGGGCTTCAAAGTAGAAGATAAAGAAAATTTTGTGTGCAAACTCAAAAAGAGTCTCTATGGCCTAAAGCAAGCTCCTAGACAGTGGTACAAGAAGTTTGAATCTGTTATGGGGGAACAAGGCTATAGGAAGATTTCAACAGATCATTGTGTATTTGTACAAAAAAAAATTGACAAAGATTTTATCATCCTTTTGTTGTATGTGGATGATATGTTGATTGTGGGCAAGAATACTTCCAAGATTGACGACTTGAAGAAAGAGTTGCGTAAGTCTTTTGCTATGAAAGACTTGGGTCATGCCAAGCAAATTTTGGGCATGAGAATTACTCGTCTTAGAGATGAAAGGAAGATTTATTTGTTACAGAAGAGGTATATTGAACGTGTACTAGAGCGCTTCAATATGAAGAATGCTAAGCCTCTTAGCACACCTCTTGCTGGTCATATGAAGTTGAGCAAGAAGATCTGTCCTACAACTAGGGAGGAAAAAGAGAGCATGGCCAAAATTCTATATTCCTCCGTCGTCGGAAGTCTAATGTATATAATGGTATGCACTAGACCTGATATTGCTAACGCAGTTGGTGTTGTTAGCAGATATATCGACAATACGGGAAAAGAGCATTGGGAAGCTGTGAAGTGGATACTCAGGTATCTTAGAGGAAGCTCAGATGAATACTTGTGTTTTGGAGCATCAGATCCAATCTTGAAGGGCTATACAAATGCTCATATGGCAGGTGACCTTGATAACAGAAAATCCACTACTGGATATTTGTTTACTTTTTCAGGGGGAGCTATATCATGGCAGTCAAAGTTAAAGAAGTGTGTTGCACTATCTATAACTGAAGCTGAGTATATTGCGGCTACTGAAGCCGGCAAGGAGATGATATGGCAAAAGCGATTTCTTCAAGAACTTGGTTTGCATTAGATGGAGTATATTGTTTATTGTGACAGCCAGAGCACAATAGACTTGAGCAAGAACTCTATGTACCATGCAAGGACAAAACACATCGACGTCAGATATCATTGGATTCGTGAAGAAGTGGAGACTGAATCATTTCACGTCAAAAAGATCCACACAAGTAAAAATCCTGCAGATATGCTGACCAAGACGATACCGAAAGACAAGTACGAGTTATGCAAAAAACTTGTGGGTATGAGCTCTCTCTAAAGAAGATGAAGATACCTCCTTCCAGTGAATGGGACTGGAGGGGGAGATTTATGGGGTCCAACCCCATTATTCCATTATTGACTTCAACAATTGCTGCATGCAATTGTCAATGGTTGGCAAGGTTGGCAAATTACAGTGGCAGCAAATGTTGAGAAACACAACAATTAAAAACTTTGGGTGGCACAACTTTGACATATTGTGTATGGTGTTGAAATTTACAATTGCAAATTTCTTCTATAAAAGGAGCTCATTAGCTCATTTATAAGATACACCAATTCACAGAGAAAGAAAAATATAGAGAGTTGTGAGGTTTTCATAGACTATACAAGAAAATAGTCTATGAAGAAAAATAGAGTGTGAGCGATATTTTTAGTAAGGTGAAAAATCAAAAGAGTGTTATTCCTTTTGAGTGCATAGTAGTCATTTTGAATATTGTATTCGTGACTACACAGTGTAAAAATTCCTTGCTATAGTGATATCAGTTGTTCCTCTTGGCACGTGGTTTTTCCCTTGTTGAAAAGGGTTTCCACGTAAAAAATTTGGTGTCATTATTTTCTCATTTTATTTTCATTATTTTGACCATATATATTTTTGTGTTTGTCCGCGTTTTCCCAACAGTCGTGACAAGCTCAAGGACATTGTGTTTGTTCAGATTCAGTTTTAATATCTTTCAAAAACTCAAAATCCAGTTTTTGGAGTGTTTTTGAAGATTTGAAATAATTTTTTAAGAATTGGTTTGGCACCTGGTTAGAGTTATGCAGATATTAGTAATACATGAATTAGTTAGGCATAATTACTTATTCATGTATTACTTGTGCAAGGAATTGGAGAGAACAACTTGTATATTATTCAATAGGTAAACATGTATAAATACAATAACATTAAAAGCTAACTAAGGAAAGAAATAAAGAGGAAATCCTAAAGATATGTTATCTCAAGAAATAGATCTATATACATTCTGTAACAATGCCAAATTTTAAATATTGCATAACTAAATACATGAGAAAACCTTGCTCTAGAATTACTGCAGCTTTCAAAAACACACCAAAAGTCACATTTCTAAACTTTTAAAATTGATTGTGTGTGAGTCGGATCATGTAACATTTCTATATAGGGGAATTTTATTAGCTCAGTTGGTTGACTGATCAATTTTATTAGCTATAAGACATTCCAAATTGACACTAATAGATAAAAATCACTCCAAAGACTAAACCTCAAGAAGTTGACTGACTTTCACTAATACAACTTGACATACTATTAGCTAAAAGACACTCCAAAATGACACTATTAGATAAAAGACACTCCAAAGATTACACCTCCAGAAGTTGACTTTCACTAATACAACTTGACACTATTAGCTAAAAAGACGCTCCAAAGACTACACCTCTAGTAGTTGACTGACTTGTACAACTCAATATTGACACTCTTAACCAAGCAACAATGTATTGATCTCATTAAATAGATCTTCTAAGATCATTAGTTCTTTGCATTATCATTTCTTGTTTTAGCTCAACAAAGTAAAAATCAGAAACCTTCTTGTCATTGTTATGGACAGAAGTTGCAATCTTCCCTTTGTTCTTGCTGTTTTTGTTCTGCTCTATACTTCGCTTGCTACTGTTCCTAATATTAGCACTGATGAAGCTTCTCTTCTTGCACTTAAATCACACATTTCTTTTCATCCTAACAACATCTTAGCAAGTAACTGGTCTTCTTCCAGCCCGGTTTGCAGCTGGATTGGAATCACTTGCAGCTCCCGCCATCACCGAGTCACTGCTTTAGACATTTCTAGCATGCAACTTCATGGTACCATTCCTCCACACCTTGGAAACCTCTCATTTCTCGTCTCCCTTGACATCAGTAACAACACTTTCCATGGAGATTTGCCAAAGGAGATGGGTCATTTGCAGAGGTTAAAGTTGTTTGATGTCAGAAGAAATAACTTCACAGGAGCCATTCCATCATTTTTAAGTTTTTTACCCAACCTTTGATACATGTACCTTATGATGAACCAATTTTTGGGGAAGATTCCATCTTCCCTTTCCAATCTAACAAAGTTGGAAGTATTGAGCTTCCAGGGAAATTTTCTTGAAGGAGAGATCCCTCGGGAACTCGGTGATCTTTGCTATCTGACTTTTTTAGACCTGCAACTAAACAAGCTTACTGGCTTAATACCACCATCACTCTTTAACATTACAACAATGCAAAACATTGCCTTTACCAGCAACAATCGTACTGGAAAACTTCCAATAACTATATGTGACAATCTTCCAAACTTGGAAGGGCTTTACCTATCAGGCAACTACCTAGGTGGCGTTATTCCACCAAACTTGGAAAAATGCAAAAAGCTTCAAGTCTTGTCATTGAGTTACAATGAGTTTACTGGAACTGTACCAAGAGAGCTAGCCAACTTAACTGCTCTAACAGCATTACACATTGCAGCTCTGGATTTGGAAGGTAGTACAATATTTCCTTAAATTTTTCTTTGTTTTCTATCTTTCGCCAAACAAGTAATTATATATTTCCCCAAAATTGACAGGAGAGATACCAATGGAGCTAGGTAATCTTAAGAAACTACAGAAGCTGAGATTAGCTGGGAACAAGCTTACTGGTTCTGTCCCTGCAAGCATTTTCAACATATCAACACTGCAGTCCCTAACACTTACAATAAACAAGCTTACAGGTACTCTACCTTCAGATTTAGGCTGTGGAATGCCCCTCCTAGAAGAATTTCTTTGCGCAGAAAATAATCTCAGTGGTTTTATCTCTGCTTCAATCTCAAATTCTTCAAGACTCAGAATGGTTGATCTCTCAGACAACAGTTTCACAGGTGTAATTCCTGAATCACTTGGTAACTTAGAAAACCTTGAGCTTCTGAACTTGAACAACAATAATTTTATCAGTTATTCATCATTGAGCTTCCTTACATCATTAACAAACTGTAGGAAGCTAAAAGCACTTTGGTTTTATGAGAATGCATTGGAAGGGGTTTTGCCGGCATCTGTTGGTATTTTCTCAAACTCGCTGCAAATTTTTGAAGGAAATGGTTGTCAACTTAAGGGCATCATTCCTGAAGAAATTGGTAATCTTACTGGTCTGACAAGGATGAGTCTGTTCAACAATGAATTGACTGGACTTATTCCAAAAAATGTCCAAGGCATGTTGAACCTTCAAGAACTTTACCTACAAAGCAACGAGATTAAAGGAATCATACCAGATGTTATGTGCAGTTTAAAGAATCTTGGTGCATTAGACTTGTCAGGAAATCAGTTTTCTGGTTCAGTGCCAGCATGCTTAGGGAATGTTACTAGTTTGAGGACACTTCATCTAGCTTTTAACAGGCTGAATTCTAGATTACCTGCAAGCTTTCGCGATCTCATAGAGTTCAATATCTCATCAAATTTATTGAGTGGGGAAATTCCCCTCGAGATTGGAAATTTAAAGGCTGCGACAATTATTGATTTGTCAAAAAATATATTTTCTGGTAAGGTTCCTAGCACTCTAGGGGGTCTACATCAATTGATTAAACTTTCTTTAGCACATAATAGAATAGACGGGCCTATTCCAGATTCATTTGGAAAAATGTTGGCATTGGAATTCTTGGATTTGTGTTATAACAATCTTAGCGGTGAAATTCCAAAGTCATTAGAAGCTCTTGTGTATCTCAAATACATGAACTTCTCATTTAATAAACTAAGTGGAGAGATTCCAACAGGTGGTCCTTTTTCAAATGCCACAGGTCAATGTTTCTTGTCCAATAATGCACTCTGTGGTGATTCTAAGTTCAATGTGTCACCGTGTTTCATCCAATATCACAAGAGGAAAAAGACAATCTTGATTCTGTACATCATTTTGGGAGTGGGTGTGTTATTGCTTGTTTTGGCCCTCGCGTATGTATTTATAAGATCGCGAAAGACAAAGAAAAATACACGTCAAGTAGATGGGTGTATGGTAAAAGGGCATGAAAGAATTTCCGATTATGAACTTGAGCAGGCAACAGAAGGGTTCAACGAAAGCAACTTGCTTGGTAATGGGAGTTTTAGCATGGTCTACAAAGGGATACTTAAGGATGGAACACTTTTGGCAGCAAAGGTATTCAATGTGCAATTGGAGGGTGCATTCAAAAGTTTTGACACGGAATGTAGGATACTCCGAAACCTTCGCCACAGATATCTGACAAAAGTCATAACAAGCTGCTCCAACCTTGATTTCAAGGCCCTGGTGTTGGAATACATGCCCAATGGGACACTTGATAAATGGTTATACTCTCACAACTTGTTCTTAAATTTATTGCAGAGATTAGACATAATGATAAATGTTGCATCTGCAATGGACTATCTCCACAATGGCTATTCAACACTTGTGGTGCATTGTGACTTGAAGCCAAGCAATGTGTTATTGGATCAAGAAATGGTTGGTCATGTCAGTGATTTTGGCATTGCAAAAATGTTAGGTGCAGGGGAGGCTTTCATTCAAACAAGGACAATTTCAACCATTGGATATATTGCTCCAGGTATATTAGAACATTTTATAGTTAAACAATTCTTTCCCCTAGAAGTGGATTGATACTCTCAGTTTTGGCATGTTGCATTTTAACTAGGAAGTTTTTATGATCATCTTTTACCATGATTACAGAGTATGGACAAGATGGAATAGTATCCACGAGTTGTGATGTTTATAGTTTTGGCATTCTGATGATGGAGACGTTCACAAGAAGAAGACCAAGTGATGAAATATTTAGTGGAGAATTGAGCATACAATGTTGGATTAGTGATTCCTTCCCAAGTGAAGTTCATAAGGTGGTGGATTACTATTTGGTACAGCCAGGGGATGAACAAATTGATGCAAAGATGCAATGTTTGTTATCAATTATAGAATTAGCTTTGAGTTGCACTTTAGTGGCACCTAATGCAAGAACTAGCATGAAAGATGCACTTTCAACACTCCAAAAGATTAGGCTCCAGCTTGTCAGTAGTCAATACTAGGTGGAAGCAGATAGTCTACATTATCTCTTAAAGATTTCTTTTGCAGGAATTTAATTATTTTTATTGGAGTGTCGTGTGGCTTGAATTTACAAGTTAGTTTCCTTTTTGTTTGTTATTTGAATTTGCAAATAAGTTTATTGCCATAAATGTAAGTCTTTGAGTGGTTAATAAAATAATTTCATTTGTCAACAGTGTCATATTTTCTCTCTCAAAGCCTATGTTATTTCTTTAATTTCATTGCTACGAACCAACAATTCGTATCTAGAGCCAATTTCTTGAGGGAGTGTGAGATAAATTCCAAGATAGCTTATCCAGATAGCTCCTTTTGTAATTGATTGTGAAAAAGGAAGACTTACCTTGAGGCTTTAGATCTTTGGGAGGCTGTGGAAGAGGATATGATGTTCTTCCGCTGCGCAATAATCCCACGATGACCCAGATAAGAAGCCAAAATGAAAAGAAAATCAAAAAATCAAAGGCGCAAACAACTTTATTTGTTGGTGTGTCTGCAACAAATTTCACGAGAGTTATGGCTTTCAAATCAGAAAAGAATCTTGGATTATCTGAAGGAAGACTACACAAGAGATGAAAGAATACGAGACATGAAGGTGCTGAATTTAATAAGGAAATTCAAGTTGCAAAAGATGAAGAAATCTGAGACCGTCAATGAGTACTCAAACCGACTTCTTGGCATTATTAACAAGGTAAGATTGCTTGACATTAAATTTAAAGATTCAAGAATTGTTGAAAAAGTTCTTGATACGGTGCCAAAAAGATGCAAAGTATACATAACTATCTTGGAAAACAGAAAAAAATTGTCCAAGATTACCTTGGTAGAATTGTAAAATACATTGCAGGCACAAGAGAAAATGAGGCTTATGAGGTAAGATGATATGGTTGAAGGAGCATTAGCAGCCAACCACAAAATTCAATTAGTTTAGATGTTGGAAGGTACTTAATTAGTTCTTTCTATGTCAATTTTTAGCTTCAAATTTTTAGCAGTTATTGATCAGAACCACTTCTATCACCTGGCAAGACATGAGTTCATTGAATCACAGATTAGCTCATTTCTTGATTTATGTAGTTTTGATAATAAATGGAATTGTATTATCATATACTCCCTCCGTCCTATTTATGTGGCACTTTTTGGATTTCGAGATTCAAACAAGTCTATCTTTGACTGTAAATTATTTATAGATCTTTTAAGCATTTTAAATTATCAATTATTGTGACTTATAGTACTTTTTATGTAGTTTACAAATATATAAATTTCATTTCAAAAAAATTGAAGATTCGATGCGCAAATTTCCGGTCAAACTTAAACTGTTTGACTCTCGAAAAATAAAAAGTGCCACATAAATTGGGACAGAGGGAGTATTAGTTTATTTTTCTTGAGTAAAATATTCAATAGGATGATTTAATTTCTTCCAAGTTACAAATGCCACAAGTGACCAGAAATAAAGGACTATGAAGTTGACTTTTTTGGCACAGATGATAAAGGCAATAGAATGCCTAGTGCCTAAATTGTTGACTTGGTTTACTTTGATATTTTCTTCATTATTTGCAAATTACAATTGGATATTATCATACAATGTGAAAGTCATATAAAAAGGCTTGACTACTAAAGCCCACACAGGGAAATTTGTCATAAAAATCTGCTTTAGCACATAAAATTCTTTTTTTATTGACCACAATAATGTTTGTTTCCATTAGTAGTAAGACATTAGTGTCTAATTCTGTTCATTCTCCAACCCCACAGAAGAAAACAGACAGAGGTGGTCACAGCTTACAATACAACTTGTGCTAACCAGAAAATACTAATAACAAAATATCCAGAAACTAGCAAACATTATGTAAATCAATTCTTGTTTTAGCTCAACAAGTAAAAAAGAGAGACCTTCTTGTCATAGTAATTAATTATGGGAAGAAGTTGCAATCTTCTCTTTGCTCTTGCAGTTTTCATTCTACTCCATCACCATACTTCACTTGCTAATATTAGCACTGATGAAGTTGCTCTTCTTGCACTTAAATCACACATTTCCTCTCATCCTAACAATATCTTAGCAAGCAACTGGTCTTCTTCCATCCCGGTTTGCAGCTGGATTGGAATCACCTGCAGCTCCCGCCACAATCGAGTCACTGCTTTAGACATTTCTAGCATGCAACTTCATGGTACCATTCCTCCACACCTTGGAAACCTCTCATTTCTCGTCTCCCTTGATATCAGTAACAACACTTTCCATGGAGATTTGCCAGTAGAGTTGGCTCATTTGCAGAGGTTGAAATTGATTAATGTCAGAAGCAATAACTTCACCGGAACCATTCCATCATTTTTAAGTTTGTTACCAAATTTACGCTTCGTGTACCTCTCGAGCAACCAATTTTCGGGGAAAATTTCATCTTCCCTTTCCAATCTGACAAAGCTGGAATTGTTGACAATACACACAAATTTTCTTGAAGGAGAGATCCCTCAAGAAATAGGTGATCTCCGTTACTTGATTGTCCTAAACCTGCAAGATAATCAGCTTACTGGCTCTATACCACCCTCAATCTTTAACATTACTACAATGCAAGTAATTGCTCTTACTGACAACAATCTGACCGGAAATCTTCCAAAAACTTTATGTGACCATCTTCCAAACTTGGAAGGGCTTCACCTCTCAAGCAACTCCCTAGGTGGAGTTATTCTACCAAACCTGGAGAAATGCCGAAAACTTCAAATATTGTCGTTGTCTTACAATGAATTTACTGGAACTGTACCAAGAGAGCTAGCCAACTTAACAGCTCTTACAGAATTATATCTTGGATTTCAACAGTTGGAAGGTAGTATGCTATTTCCTCACAAGATATCTGAAATTTCTTCCTTTTCTCTCTTCACCAAACTTGTACTCATATATTTCCTGAAATTGACAGGAGAGATACCAGCGGAGCTAGGTAATCTTAAGAAACTACAGCTGCTGATGTTAGTCCAGAATGAGTTTACTGGTTCTATCCCTGAAAGCATTTTCAATATATCAGCAATGCAGATCCTAGATTTTTCAATGAACAAGCTTTCAGGTACTCTTCCTTCAGATTTAGGTCATGGAATGCCCAATCTAGAAGAACTTTATTGTGGAGGAAATAGTCTAACTGGTTTTATATATGATTCAATCTCAAATTCTTCAAGACTCAGAATGGTTGATCTCTCAGACAACAGTTTCACAGGTGTAATTCCTGAATCACTAGGTAACTTAGAGTACCTTGAGGTTTTGAACTTGGAGATGAATAATTTTATCAGCGATTCATCATTGAGCTTCCTTACATCATTAACAAACTGTAGGAAACTAAGAGCACTCCGGTTTAATGAGAATGCATTGGATGGGGCCTTATCGGCGTCTGTTGGTAATTTCTCAAACTCGCTGCAAAATTTTCAAGGAAATGGCTGTAAGCTAAAGGGCGTCATTCCTCGAGAAATTGGTAATCTTACAGGAGTGATATATATGAGTTTGTATAAGAATGAGTTGACTGGACATATTCCAAATACTGTCCAAGACATGTTGAACCTTCAAGAATTTTATCTACAAAGCAACGAGATTGAAGGAACCATACCAAATGTTTTATGCAGTTTAAAGGATCTTGGTGCATTAGACTTGTCAGGAAATCATATTTCTGGTTTGGTGCCCTCATGCTTAGGGAATGTTACTAGTTTGAGGAAACTTAATCTAGCTTACAACAGGCTGAATTCTAGATTACCTGCAAACTTGGGGAACCTTCGGGACCTCAAAGAATTCAATGTTTCATCCAATTCGTTAAGTGATTATATTCCTCTGGAGTTGGGAAATTTAAAGGCAGTGACACTCATTGATTTGTCAAAAAATGATTTTCCTGGTAAAATTCCTAGCACTTTAGGGGGTCTAGCTGAATTGACTGATCTTTCTCTAGCACATAATATATTAGATGGGGCTATTCCAGATTCATTTGGCAAAATGTTGTCACTGGAATACTTGGATTTGTCGTATAACAATCTTAGTGGTGAAATTCCAAAGTCATTAGAAGCCCTTGTCAAATACATAAATTTCTCATTCAATAAACTCAGTGGAGAAATTCCCATTGGCGGCCCTTTTAAAAATGTCACCAGTCAATCTTTCCTATCCAATGATGCACTCTGTGGTGACTTCTGGATTAATGTAAAACCATGTCAAACCAAGTCAACAGAGAAGCCAAGAGGAAAAAGAGTGCTTATCGGTTTATATACATTGTTAGGGATTGGATCACTCCTTGTGTTGGCCGTTGGATATGTGGTGTTAAGATTGAGAAAGACAAAGAAGAATGCAAGTCAAACAGATGTGTCTTTGGTAAAAGAGCATGAAAGGATTTCCTATTATGAACTTGAACATGCAACAGAAGGATTTGACGAAAGCAACTTGCTTGGTACAGGGAGTTTTAGCATGGTCTACAAAGGGATACTTAAGGATGGTACTCTTTTGGCAGTAAAGGTATTCAATGTGCAATTGGAGGGTGCTTTCAAAAGTTTTGACACGGAATGTGTGATACTCCGGATCCTTCGCCACAGAAATCTGACCAAAGTGATAACGAGCTGCTCAAACCTTGATTTCAAGGCCCTGGTGTTGGAATACATGCCCAATGGGACACTTGATAAATGGTTATATTCTCACAACTTGTTCTTGAACTTATTGCAGAGATTAGATATAATAATAGATGTTGCATCTGCAATGGACTATCTCCACAATGGCTATTCAGCACCTGTGGTGCATTGTGACTTGAAGCCAAGCAATGTGTTGCTAGATCAAGAAATGGTTGCTCATGTAAGTGATTTTGGCATTGCAAAAATGTTAGGTGCAGGGGAGGCTTTCATTCAAACAAGGACAATTTCAACCATTGGATATATTGCTCCAGGTACATTTTATAGTTAAACAATTCTTTCCCCTAGAAATGGATTGATACTCTCAGTTTTGGCATATTGCAATTTAAGTAGGAAGTTTTTATGATCATTTTTTTTACCATGATTACAGAGTATGGACAAGATGGAATAGTATCCACAAGTTGTGATGTTTATAGTTTTGGCATTCTGATGATGGAGACATTTACAAGAAGAAGACCAAGTGATGAACTATTTACTGGAGAATTGAGCATACAACGTTGGATTAGTGATTCCTTCCCAAGTGGAATTCATAAGGTGGTGGATTACTATTTGGTACAGCCAGGGGATGAACAAATTGATGCAAAGATACAATGTTTGTTATCAATTATAGAATTAGCTTTGAGTTGCACTTTAGTGGCACCTAGTGCAAGAACTAGCATGAAAGATGCACTTTCAACCCTCCAAAAGATAAGGCTCCAGCTTGTCAGTAGTCAACACTAGGTGGAAGCAGGTAGTCTACTCTTGTATGTTATTTGATTACGTATGAAAGTTAGATTAAGATTTTAATTTTGCACAAGTACTTAAGCAGGTTTTATCACGGTTGTAGGAAGCAACTTATTTTGATTATATGATTGTTGCCAATGACTACAATTATTCAACAAAATCTTGAACGTGTTTCTTCCATTCTTTATCCTCCAAAAGCAAGTTAATTTCATTTTACAAATCATATACTATATGATACGATACTTATACTAAAAGAGGGAAGCCACAAAGTTAAAAGTTGAAATACCATTTTACCCCTATCCTAATTCAAAATGTTATAAAATATCTATTAAGTTAAATCTTAATTAATCAAAATATTTCACAACCTTTTCACCTCCTAACTTAATTGCAAGCTAAAAAGTCATAAAGTGATCATATTCATCTATAAGTTACAAACTAACAGTTAATAACATATGATTAATACATAATAAAAACTCTTGAAGAAGGCTATGGTCAATATATTGGTTAACTTTTGAATAAAATCATTTTATTGTAAGATCAATCTTTTCTTTGACATATTTCTTTCAAGTATGCATTTAGTTTAAACTAATACTAAGAATGGTATTGGTCAATAACATGCAAAACTTTTCATATTTCGGATGAATATAGGCAATTTAAAGATTAATAAATAGTTATGTAACTTAATGAAATCCTATTAAATATTAAATAATTGTTAGATATTGCCAAACCTTTTGTTTTCCATCATTTAGTATCAATCAACACTAAATTTTGAGTGTGGTGAGTGGCAAGGTAGAGAAGACTTGACCATTGACATTCTTAAGTCTAAACCCAAAAACACATAAAAATCTATCTTGCTTTATTTCAAATCACTCTCTTCCACACAAAATAAAATAAAATATAGACATACTTTTGAGTGTTGTGAGACTTGACTATTGAGGTCTTTCACTAATACAACTTGTTGAACTAAAAATTCTAAACCAAAAAAACACTCCACAGACTAATTGTTCTGCCATACATAGTACACCTCCAAATGTTGACTAAACTGAATTTGATATCATTAAATACATGTTCTAACATTACTCCTTTGCATTATCAATTCTGGGAAACCTTCTTGGCTTAATTATGGATAGAAGTTGCATTCTTCTCTTTTTCATTCTACTACATGACAATACTTTACTTGCTACACTTCCTAATATTAGCACTGATGAAGCTGCTCTTGTTGCACTTAAATCACACATTTCTTCTGATATTAACAATATCATAGCAAGCAACTGGTCTTCTTCCACCCCAGTTTGCAGCTGGATCGGAGTCACTTGCAGCTCCCGCCACCATCGAGTCACTGCTTTAGACATTTCTAGCATGCAACTTTATGGTACCATTCCTCCACACCTTGGAAATCTCTCATTTATTTCATCGCTTGACATCAGTAACAACACTTTCCATGGAGATTTGCCAGTAGAGTTGGCTCATTTGCAGAGGTTGAAATTCATTAATGCCAAAAACAATAACTTTACCGGAGCCATTCCATCATTTTAAGTTTGTTACCAAACCTACACTTTGTGTACCTATCGAATAACCTGACTTTGGGCTTTCAACTGTTGATTAAAACGACTGAACAATCTTTGGCGTTAAACTCGTCTGAACAGACTATTCGATTGTTAAACAGTCGTGATATAGAATTTTATAAATCTCAATATAAATTCTTGCATATTGGCGTGGTTCAAATTGCTTTTAAGCCTTTAACTCTTAAAAGGTTACCCGAGACTTTCTTAGCAGCTCTTCGAGATGCCAAAAACTTAAATTTTCGACAATCTTTGATGGGTTCGATAGAATCTACGGTGGCATACGGTCCAGTTTATTTTAATGCTCAACCGAATTTGCAGTTATCTTTGACTGATTCTAATATTTTAGATGCTTTAACTTTGAACGTTAAAACTCATGGTTATAACTATGCACCTGGATCTGAATTGATCTGTTTGTCTTATAGAATCTATTTTAAATTACTTGCTACTTTGAATCCTAGATGTAAGTTATATGATACATCTAATCAAACTATTTTAGTAGAAACTAATTTCGCCAGGTCTAAGGTCAATACTAGAAGACCTATAAAATGGGAAGAAATTAATTTTCCTACTACTTGGATTCTAGAATCTGTTATACCCTCTGAACAATTGACCGATGCTGTCACTAACTCTGAATATTCGCATATTAGTTAAAATTCTAATGGAAAGATTTGTATGCAATTTGATGACAAAAGTGTTCCTTATAATAGACATTCATTTTCTTCTGATAGAAGATTGGCTATTCAACATATTTCTCCTATAGAACCTTATTATGGTCCAGCTAGAAATCGCGCTGCTTCATTGCATACTTTATCTACAGTTATATCTGCAGAAAAGCAAAAAGTTAAAATTGATCCTTGGTTAAACGTTGTTCAAACAAATGATAAATCATCCGATATTTCTGATAAGGATATTCCTTCTGCATCCGAAATGGATTTTAACCTCAATGATACTTGATGATGAATGAACATCAAATAGATTTTAGTCCAGGTTCACTGACAAGAAAATATATTCAAAATGAATTTTTAAATGAAAAATGGAATCAGTTTAAAACTTGGTTTTTCGACACTTATAGTGAAGACGATTTAAATAATATTTCTCAAGAAATTTATGAAACTTGTGCTTTACATAGTCATATTATGTTCTTTGTACCTAGGTTTATAACCACTTATGTACCTTTATTCATCAACGTTCTTGAACGATCATACAAAGATGAATCAGGTAAAATTATCAAATCTATTTATCCTCCGGAAGCGCCGTTTATCTTACCTAATAATACAGGTATCACTTTTACTGCTTTCCAAATATTTATTGATAATGAGGTTGCAACAGTAAGTATTAATGAAATTAATCGTCTTATTGCTCAAAATAATTATTTGGGTTTATATGTTAAAGTTATTGGCGAACATATTAGTTCTCTCGATAAAAAATTAGATAATCTTACTACTCTGATTACTCAAATTAATGATAAATTGATATCTGCGAAACAAGTTTCTGAACAGGCTTCTACGTCAAAACAGCCTGATGTCCCTATTCAAAGACCTCCTGAGATTCAGGATTTTATTCTTAGACCTCTTCATGATCTTGAAAGCCTTTTAGATAGAAAGTTTTCAGAATTTGGTGCAAGTGCGAAACCAATTAGTCTCGCTGAAGATTTTGCAGACGAGATGGAAGTCACTTTCGATTTTAAGACTCAAGTGGAAATGGAAGTTAATAAACTTAATGGGTATCCAAAGAAGAATAGTGGTAATACTGCGTATGCCAGAAAGCCTAGTATGCAAACATACTACTATCCTAGGCCAACTCCTCAAGATGTTTTGATAGAGGAAAGAGATTGGAATCAGACCAATACTTCTTATAGTGGAAGTGAAATTTGTGAATGGAATCTCGATGGATTAATTGATAGGCAGTTAACAATTATGGTTCATAGGATGCTAATGTATGCTACCATCTGCAAAAGTGTTAATAACACTGATAGGATTATTTGCAAGATGATTATAGCAGGTTTCAATGGTCAATTAAGAGGCTGGTGGGATAACTACATGACCCTTGATGCTAAAGCAACAGTTATAAATGCTAAGGCCACATCAGAAGGAGTTGATATCTTAGGTTTTGCTCTAGTAAAAAATAGTGAAGACGCGGTTTATACCTTAGTCTTAACCATCTTAGAACATTTTAGTGGTAGATTTACCAATCAATATGAAACCATTAGATCCTTACTTAATGGTATTAGATGTAGACATTTAGGTGAATTTCGATAGTATAAAGATACTTATTTAAGTTGGGTTATGGAACTACCCGAAAATGGCCTTGAGCATTGGAAAGCCAAATTTATAGATGGCCTTCCTCCTTTATTTGTGGAAAGAGTAAAAAAGACTCTAAGGGATCCACAAGGAATTATTCCCTACGGTAGTTATACTTATAGAAAGCTTATAGGAGCCTGTACTCAAGAAGGCATCAATCTGTGCAACGAGTTAAAACTCTCAAGACAGCTTAAGATGGATAGGCTTAGGGAAAAATCTCAAATGGAAGATTTTTGTACTCAGTTTGGATTAGCAGAGACATCCAAAGGTACCAACCGTGAAACTTCCAAGTCTGAACCTCATAGATCTCATCGCAATCAAAGATCTAGAAGAAGGACTAGAGAAGAAAGAGATGAGCGTAGGACTCAGTGTAAATCTAATAGATTTACCAAGAATAGGTTCAAAAGAGATCTTGATAAGATCAAATGTTATAAATGTGGAAAATTTGGACATATAGCTCCAAATTGTAAGCTTGAAAAGCTTAAGACTCTTGAACTCGAAGAAGATATTTAGGAAAGGATTTATAGTTTCTTATACACTTTTGATTCCGAATCAGATTATGATGAATCTGAAGCAAGTTATGATGCAACAGAAGAGGATCAACCAGAGTCTTCTAGCAAGATTCAACAAGACTCGAATGATGCTTGCAAATGTCGTGGTGATGTTTGTAGTTGTGAACATGATGAATTCTACAAGCTTCAATCTCAATTCGAAGATATAAACATGTTTACTATCACTGCTGATAATGTTATTGAACTTCTGAAAGAAGTCACGGATAATACTCTTCGTGAAAAAATCATTCATTTAGCTGCTAGTAAAACTAGTTCATCACCTAGTATTTCTAATGATAAAAAGGTTAAAGAAGAATTTCATTATTCTGCTCCTTATTCTTTGTCTGAAGTTCATAATAGACTTTCTTCTAAACAAACTATGGCTATTCGTGATACTTCTTTTGACGATTTAAAAGGCGAAATTGAAAATTTGAAGGAAGAAATTAAATATCTGAAATAAAATCAGATCATTTGTGATCATCGTCTTACTCAGATTGAGTCTGTTAATAACAAGGGGAAAAATAAGATTGATGAATCTACTTCTGAAGAAAATACT